>JAVQKC010100861.1:0-14354 GCA_036025475.1 Philypnodon macrostomus | reverse complement strand
GCTACATGCAGAAGTGGGTAAAAGTACTCTTACGCTTTCTAGTACAGTTACTTCAAAATATTATTACTCAAGTAAAAGTCAAAAGTATTGTGCAGTAAAGCTACTCTATGGAGTACAATGAATTTAAAAAGTAACTGAGTACTACCCACCGGCGCTCCTGTATTGTCTCACTGGTGACCCATCCCTCTTTGTTGCAGGTATTGGCAGGACCTTGGTTACGTGATCGTGTATGTGACTGGGCGTCCGGACATGCAGAAGCAGAGAGTCGTGGCCTGGCTTTCTCAACATAACTTTCCTCATGGGATTGTTTCTTTCTGTGATGGACTAGTTCATGACCCGCTCCGACACAAAGCTAACTTTCTCAAATCCCTCATCAGCGAGGTAAAAATAACAACTGTCTCTGTATGTTTTATGATATATTAGGTCATTTTATCTGGAAACTTTTATTTTCGCTCAGGCCCACATGAGAATCTTTGCGGCATATGGCTCTACCAAGGACATTTCTGTTTACTCATCGCTTGGTGTTCCTCCGTCTCATATTTACATAGTGGGACGTCCCACTAAGAAGTTGCAGCACCAGTGTCAGGTATGGTCTACATCAGTGGTTCTCAGACCATATTTTATTTGGCCAATATAATCGCAGATTGTTAGTTTTTTTATGTTTATGGTTTGCTTCTTATTTATTATTATTATTATTATTATTATTTTTATTTATTTATTTATTTATTTATTTATTTATGATTTTGCTTACTTTATGGCCAGTTTATTGACATTTTGGCAACCCAACAAAAAGTGGTCTACATGCTGTGAGCCAACGTCTTACAACTGCCCAATATATTGCAATATTTAACGCAATATCCGGAAATTTTTATATTTCACCATTATTCTGACATAGATTTACACTGTTGAAATCATTTCCCTTTTACATAAACCCTTGAAAGAAAATGTGATTCAAATAATTTCAAAGATTTCTTAATGTAATATTGAAGGAATTCTAACCATCACATCACTTTTTTCAGTAAAATAACTATTTTATGATATTTTTCTGATCTTGTGCAGCCCCATTACAAACTGAATGTCTTGTCTTACAGTTTATTTCCGATGGTTACGCCTCTCACCTGTCTCAGCTAGAGTACAGTCAGAGGTCGCGTCCCGCCAAGTCCGCCAGTGCTCGCATGGTCCTCCGCAAAGGCAGCTTTGGCCTAAACGCAGCCGGGGGAGACTTCCTGCGAAAAAGGAACCACATATTTCGCACCATTTCTTCCCAGCCTGGTGGGACGGGGCCGGGCTCGCCCAGTCAGCCGGGCCGCACCGAGAGGACTCTGAGTCAATGTGAAGGGGAGCGAGAGAGAGTGGTCACCACGGCCGCACAGAGGAGTATGAGCATCGCGGCCGGCTGCTGGGGGCGCACTGGGAGCACCAAGGAGGGCAGTGCCGGCTTACTGGGGCCCAAGTAAGGGTCGGGCAGAGGGCCACACCGCAAAAGAGAGATGTCCAGGTTAGTTAAATGACTTGAAATCAGAATTTGAATCTTCATTTTAACTAGATTTTGCCAATTTAGATTTATTTACGTGTTAGATTGTCTCTTTTTTATTTCACAGGCAGATTATTTAGCTTGAAAATGAGGAAAAAAACTGATATATCGGCTCAACATCGGTATCGGCCTGTACAGATGGACGATGTTAACCCCGTTGTGCAAAAAAGATTACGTCTAATATTTTGTGTTCAAGATCATATCGTTACATCAATAGAAAATAATCATTTGAAACCAGTCAGTTTAATTGTAAAACAAGTCAAATAATCCAGGCCTAATAAGTAAATAAATATAATCAAAATGACTCAAATCAAGATTAATATTCTGAATGTAATTTGAACTAATCTTGATTTTTTTTTTTTGTGTGTGTGTGTGTGGTGCAGGCATGTTCCACCATGATCTCCTGGGAAATTAAATCTGTTTTTGAAGATTAAAGATTGTGAGAAAACGATCCAGAGGGAGTGGACAAGCCGGACGTCCTGTAGCATGAGTCTACTTTTTAAGGACATCGACATTAAAAAGATGAACTATTTATTGTAAAGCCTTAAATGATCTCGTCACACTCTTCTACAGGATCTCAGCAGCCACTCCCATGAGCTCAGGATGCCAAGGCAAATGATGTCTTAGTGTTGGTGAGCCTGCTTCTAACCCATGGTGTCAATAGTCTTTTATATACACAACAGTCTCAAAATTAGGGAAATCAATGTGGTTTTGGATTAAATAGTAAAGCACATGTACCTAGACCTGCATATTATCTCCAGTTAGACAGAAATCTGGATATGAATGAGTCAAACCAAATAAAGCACCTACAGGCTACAGTAAGATAGTTATCCAAACATTAAACAAGCCTTTGTTGAACCATGGGAGAGACTATAATATAACAATAGTAACATAAAGGCTGCCACTAGGTCCTGAAAGGCCTTAAAGGTGTAGTCTGGAAGTCTCATAAAAGAAGAAATTGTTAGAAATGGTGATGGCTGGCCCTGTTCTATGGTGTAAAGTAATCTGTAAGTATTATAATTTTACTTAGTCCCCTCCCCTGGCCTCTAAAGCAATCACAGTTTGTGGGTTACCACTTTGACCAATAGTAGACGAGTTTTACTTTAGTCCCTTCCCTTGCCCCGACTACAGACGACCTACTTTACGTCATAAAACGGGGTCAGGTGGTCAGTTTTAACCCTGCAAAAGATCTACTTTGACCAATTGTAGTCAAGTCTTTGAATGGTGTAAGTTCATATTAATGTGATCGATTATCGTTACGTCATAGAACGGGGTCAGTTAGTCAATTTGAACCATTATTTATTTATTTTACATTTCTTTATATTTTAGGGAACCTCCAGACTAAAGCTTTATGACTCATGATGAACAAGGCATTCAACGATAAAGCAAGCAACTATAAAAACTGTACAGTCTACTGCAGCAATCCCTTTACATTCATGCTTGCAATACCTCTACTACACCCAGTTTGTGGGTTGTCTGCCCACGTGTGCTGCTGCTGCTGCTGCTGCTGCTGCTGGGAGAATCCTCTGGTGACTCTGATGAAGGACTCCTGCATAGCTCTCCCGTACAGTTACTTTATCGATATTTTGACCAAATGACTATTGAAGGGGCCAAAAGATAATTCAGCGAAATATTATTGTCCGGTTCCTTTTTGGTGAAGATAGCCAGTGCCTGATGTCAGTGTGTCTTTAAGAAGAGGTCACTTAATGTCTGCACCTTCAAAGCTGTGCTCATTTCAGTGTCAAAATTTAAAGGGGCCCTATTACGCCAAGATATTTTTTTCTTTATTTGACGACAGTGACAAGAAAACCGGGAGAAGAGTAGTGTGAAATTAGCATTAGCATTAGCCAGCTAACTAGAATTTTGTTTTATTCGAGCCCGTTTGAGCAATTCTTACAGAAGTCAACTGTGACTAAACAATAATAGAACTCAAATGTAACCAGCTTCACTCAAACCGGACTGGTTGTAGCGTAGTGGGCGTGGCTAACAAGGGGAAAAAGGACCCTAAAAATAAAAACTGAATTGGACCATATTTGAGTTTTTTCAGCAATGGGAACAGAACACGGATTTTTCAAAAAGATCATTTCAGTGTTTTATGTTAAATGACGTCAAATCCAAATCAATAGAGGAATTCATTAAAGAAAGGGCCTAATATGACCCCTTTAATGTATTGAAATGGCCAATCCAAAAAAACAAATACATTCTTTATTACTGTAGTCAATCAACTGTGTAACCTCATTGATGTTGTTTTGCACTAGTTTCCAGTAGAAATATGCTGACCATTTCATGTGGCTACAGTTAACATCCTTGTGGTCCATGACCAATGTTTTTTATTTCTGGTATGTGCAGAAGTGAACATTACTGTCTGTGAGAGGCGTGAAAAGACTTGAAAATGTGCCAAAAAAGTACATTTGAAGAGTATTTATCAAACCTTGAATTGTTTGAGGAGGGGCTCAGAGACAGCATTGTTGTTGATATACAGTATGTAACGTTAATGAAGGTCAAACCAAGATTGAGCACGCTGCTGCAGACTTGAGTGTTTGTTATAAAGACTGTACCGTTTCAGTTTCAGGCATTTTAGCAGAAGTGGGAATACTCGAGTAAGAGTATTGTTACTTAAAAACAAAATGACTCCAAATAATTACTCAAGAAAGAGTAAAAATGTATGACATGTAATCAGACAGAAAAAAAATATTGAGCAAATTTCTGTTCTTCAATAAAAAGAAATGAAGTAAAAATAGAGTAAAAATACATAACTTTATAAAATATTATGGCACAAGAAGAAATTACATAAATAATCTAATTAAATCTAAAAGCTGTACCTTGATAATATACTGACTGGGTAATGGTACTCCAGTTGCATACTTTGTACTCAATAGTATTGTTACTATAAAATAATGTAACTTGAGTAAAAGTAAAAAGTATTGTACAAGTTACTCTGACTAAAAGTAAATTAAATGTATATAACTGAGTAAATGTAACTCATAACTACCCGTGTCTGCATTTCAACTTTCAACAAAGACTGGCTTGAGCCCCTCTGGTTAAGATGAATGTGTGTCCATTACGTTCACTTGATGTGGACATGTCGTTGTACATATTGTAAAGATACATTGCTATTTATTTACCTATGACCATAATGATACTATGACAATTTCAGGTAAAATATATTTGAGATATGTAGCATTTTTTTCATCACTTTGACGGTGATTACGTCTATGGACCAACTGTTATTTTTTTAATTTACCAGTGCAAGTATTGTTCCAGTTCCGGCAATGCAAACCCACATGGCCACAGTCAGACAACCACTTATGAGCTACACCAGGAGCTCCCAGTATGAAGTCGGATGGTCACTGATTTTCACTGTTTGTAATCCAGCTGGTGACCTCTTCTGTGTCAACTGTATCTATTTTATAACGCCTACTGTGACTATTTTTAAACAGATTTTAACTTTAGAGAGCTCAGTGCATGTAAAGTCAAGCCAAACTACAACATAGCTTATACAGTAGGTCTGCATGGTGATTATCTCATACTCGTCAGTAAACTAGATTATCTTTGACAATATATCCATGGAGTGTATCTGTGCTATTTATTTTAATATCAGCAAATTATATGGGGTAAGGTGGTAGCTGAGTACAAACACTTCCTTTCATTCCCAGCTCTAGACTGTAAAGGTACTCGACCATGAAACATACAATAACTTAAAATAGCTTAGTTTTTATTTATGTGATTGTTTATTAATTGTTTGTTTAGTTAATTAATGAAAATGTACTGTTCTAACCAGGGGCGGATTTAGCGATTTGGGGGCTCAAGACGTTACGGGCAGGGGGGCCTCTTATCTCCTAACTAAATAATGTCATGATTTGCCGAATGTTTAACCATACAGAAAAAGGGGAAACTGGTGAAGAGTATTGACTTTGTAATGTGTGTTTTTTTTTTTTTACAAGATCAGGTTCAATAATTATCAAGACATTTATTTTTGGTTTCATTTATGGGGCCCTGGAAGCTTGGGGCCCTAAGCAGCCCTCCGGTCCAAACCAATGTGGTCACTACGGCAGGATGATGATATGGCATTAGTGTGGTGATGTATTTTTGTCCAAAAATTCTGGATATATCCCAATAATTCTGTTTTGTGAGTATTTTTTCTTTGGTATTTCCAAAATCAAATTGATCAAATACCGCGAAACTTATATGGAAAGAAATGACTTGAAAATGAACTATAATTACGTATAATTATGTTAATGACCCATTTATGACCACACTATTGCCATATTTGTTCTGTACAGTAAAGTGCTACCAATGTGGTCAACAGAATTCACATTGCAAAGTAATGTGTAAATCTATGGAGTATATAAATTTATTCTCAAAGGGAAATCTATTGACGGTTAGAAGAGTAACCGGTGATGAAGTATATTATTAGAATGAATGTTACTGTTGGTTTAATCCAAACTCAGTAGTACTTCAGTGTACTTTAGCACACGACAGAAAAACCTTTACAACTCTGTTCCTTCTGAGTGGAATAAATACTACTGGATTATAACATAATCTGTGCATGCGTTGTTTATAGTGAGGTTGATTATGGATTACAAATTGGGGATTTCAACAGAGCTAATGCAAGTGAGTGTGTATACTGATATATAAACACAATAAACACCAATAATTATCTTTTTATTATGACAAATGGATTCTATAGTTGCTCTTCAAGGATTTCAGTTTCCATTATACCGTTTGCTTTGACTCTAGTGCCCCCGTGAGGTCCACCAGTGTAATACAAGTCTCTTTTAGTAGACTTCTTCAACTCTGTAACACATAAACACTAACAAACTCATTTGGCTCATTTTAGTCCACATGCCCTCATCATGCCTATAAAGCTGAAGGGCCTTAGAAATTCATACAATGGCACTGCCGCGCACAACAGCATCAGACTCATTCATTCATTCATTCATTCATTCGGCCACTGACTCAAATAAGAAACAAATAAAAATACAGTAATTGATTGTTTGCACTTGCACTGATATGAATACAGAAAATGTATATACAATATGAGAAGGAACTGTTGTGCTTACAAAACGGATGAATGATAAAAACAACTGTAGGTGACATTGTAACCACTGTTCTCTGAGTGAAATCTCTCGACCCGCGCTTTATAGACCATATGTATGAGCATTGTTCCCACTTGACAGGTGACGTGAATACCAAACCAGCTGATATGGTTCTATTCGGCCTCAAAGTAGAAAGAACCAGTTACAATGTGACCTGGAGTTCTCACATACTGGCTCTTCTCCACCCACAGTTATACCATCAAGACTCCAGTAGCACAGCTGTTAGCCCACACACCAATTAACCAATTAACCCACGCTACAAATGACCTATATACAAGTGTACAATATTTACACTTTGAGACGAGTGTGCACCAAATGAAGAGAATGAAGGCCACAGAGGGGCTGTGCCCAGAGGACAGAGGTCACCCAAGGGAAATGAACAGAGCACAATAAGGCTAACGAAGTGACTCTGGGTGGAGCCTTCGGTCTCCAGATCTCCTCTTAAACTGTCTGACAGTGCCTGATTCTCCTCTAGACTCTAGAGCACATGTGGTCCATATCCCATGAACATCTCTGCAGGGGTAAGATGGAGCCTAGGCCTTCCAATATGTTGAGGTATGCTGGTGCAACACTTTCTGTTTGTGCTAACACATGCTCTCAAATGTTTGGTAGTCTGCATAGATCTTGGGCCGCTCCTAACATTTGTGTGCTGTGCCAGTGGCACCAGCTCCTCAGCCCTTGTGCTGACCTCCACAGCCCTTGTGCTGACCTCCACAGCCTGCCACATATGCATCTGATGGCACCAACTAACAACTCCCTGCTACTAGTAACTCACATTTGCCATAAATTGATGCCTTGTTAGTGCACACCCAGACACAGGAGGAACTGTTGCACCAGGCGCATGTGTAAAAGAGCTGATGGGACCATATGGACACAGCCATATGTCCTCCAACTGACCACTGCATTCAGCTGAAGTGAGCCAACCAGGCCTTAAACACTTGTGCATAACGAATACCGGCCGTGTCTATGCAGGTCAGTGTCATTCTCAAATGAATGAAGAATGCATTCTTCAAGTCTGGAGGCAAACCAATCACCTGGTCGGATTGCCTGCTTCACCCTGGTAACTACGCCATTTGTCTTGGAGACTATAAGTAGACAAAATGAAAGTCTGCCCAAACCTTGATCCAATATAGCTCCCTGTGCCTGAGCTTCACTCACGTTACCTGCAGGTGGTGACAGTCCCAGTACGTATGGAACAGAAGTAGCTGGGTCCAGGACTGCATCAGAGAACAGCACACTCGCACACAGATGCATTCGGTTTAAAACCACAGCAAAGACTACTGGACTCTTTTTTTCAACAGTCAGCCACAGGTCCTGCCCTCTCTGACCAGTCCGTCTCTAAAGGAAGTGTTGTTTGTGGTGAGTTCCTATAGTGCACGAGGCCTCTTAGGGGTGATCTGTTTACTAGCTTGCTCCTCCTCCTGCAGTGTACAGCGGAACGACTTCACTTTATCTGAAATCAAACAGAATATGAACATAATATGCACAATGTAAAAAGTGACAATTTTTATGCTTCCGGTTTACCTCGGAGCTCCGTGAGAATGTCTATCTTTTGATCCAGGATTTGTTCGAGTTGAGTTGCATATGATTCAACATCGTAGTCGACCTCCTCTGTCATTTCCAAAAGGACTTTCTCATCTTCTAACCAGCGAATGGACTCCTGTGAACACAAGACAATTCAAAGTACCTGCAGAGGCTGATGTTTAAATGTGTCTCTGTTGTACCTGAAACACCACCCTGTGGTCCTCCAACACCTGCTCCTCCATCTCCACGAGCTGAGACACCGCCTCATGAAAGGTAAAGAGCTGTGGGGAGACCTCCTCCTCCTTTACCGGGACAAAACGGTGTTAAAACGATTCATTTATTTATTTACACAATAGCAAAAAAAATACAAAATATTTTCTTTCCATTTTTAGCAAAAAAATATTTACAATTCACTTTTAATTTTAAATTTTAAAATATTTTTCTGATCTGATTTTTAAATGTTGCCATTCCATATTTTTTAATACAGTAGATTTAATATGTTTTTAAAATATATTGAGTGACATGGATTAAGCAAAACTAAAAACTAACATAAGCACTTTCCAGGGGTCGGAGGGAGGTGGGGTCGGCCCCCCGTAGTGTAGTGTAGAGGAACACTTTTTACTCTGGTATGGTATATATTGTGGTAATGGTTTAGTGCTGGTTTGGTTCTGGTTTAGCCTAGTGTTAGTCCTGTTTTAGCCTATATTTAGTCATAGTTGAGTCTTGATTTGGTCCTGAGTCCTGCTTAGTGCTGTGTGCTATAATCTGGTACAAGGCATATATTCTTCTGTTACTAATGCTGCTGTACATGGTCCCGGTTAAAGCTAATCAAACATGGGCTAACACTGGACATAATCATAATGAATGCATTTGTCTTACATTCTGTTCACAGAGCAGCTTCAGATCATCTCGTTGTGGGGAACTGCCCACGCCCCACTGAGCCTCCAGCACCTCCAGCTGATTGACGTGTCCGGCCTGAAGACACTCCAACGCGGCCAAGGGATCCACTGACAGCTCTTTGACCCTGATGACAGCCGCACTAGGGTCAGTAATACAGTACTATACAACTTCACCAAAAGTATTACAATGACAATTTTACTTTATGTGTTATTTATATTCATTATTTGTTATTTATTATTTATTGTTGATTATTTGTTATTTATTATGTGACAATCATTTTATCATTGGTTTTGTGGGTTTGTTTATCTGTTAGCAACAACTAGTGAACAGATTTGGAAATAGGAAAAATTGATTTGATTTTAGGTGTGATCCAAACATCGTCTGGATCCAGGATTTTTGAAGAATGGCATCTGGTACCAACTTTAATCAAAAAGTTCTGCACCAATTTGAATGAACATTTCAGGGAAGGTCAGAAATTACACAAAGACCAGTTGATAAAATTTTGGGAGTGATCCGTGGATATGAGCTACCTTGGCGGAGGTCTGTGCGCCAACCATTTATTTATTAATTGATAGATTTTTCAAATTAAATCAAATGAATGAAACATGACACAATCATGAAGTCACTTGTAAATGTCAGTTTTGATTCTCCACTATAAAGATTTTTGTATGTTCAGTCATACTCATAAGTGGGGGAGAGCTCGGAGCGTCCTCCACTGCTCTGAGAGAAGGGGATGTCTGACGGGCTGATGCCAAACTCCTTCACTCTGCAAAAACAACACATTCTTTTATAATAAAGCAATCTGTGGCTGTATTCTGGAGGTTTCCTAAAGTAAGATAAAATAAAATTAAAATAAATGCTTCAAATGTACCATAGCCCTGTTCTGTGATGTAAAATATATCAATATATAAAAAAAATATATATTATATTTAGTCCCTCCTCTGGCCTCTACAGCAACATCATATTAGAGTTGTTTGGGCGACCACTTTGATCAGTAGTAGTATTTGAGTTTTTGAGTAATGTGATTTGATGTTGCTAGAGGTCAGGGGCAAAACTAAAGTAAAAATTTACATCACAGAACAGAGTCAGATAGTACATTTTAAGCATTCTTTATTGTTGTATTTTTTAGCAATGTCTTACTTTAGAAAACCTCCAGACTACAGGTGTATACATAAACAGTGCATCTGAAAGCTTAGGTTTTATGATGTATAGAACTCATTTTAAGTGTGTTTTTACCTGTTAGCATATCTCAGTGTGTTCAGAGTGTTTTCACAAGATGCCATCCCTGGAGATATTGTTGCAATCTGCCAAAAACAATATAATCTTTAGGAAGTACTCTCCTCCATTATGTTCAGAGTACTGTAAATCTGTGTTAGCTTGTGTCATGCCAAGAAAGCCCTACAGCAGCAGAAAGAATATTGTCTGCCCTCTGCGATCTCTGAAACCACCAACTCCAGATGTCTCAGCACAACACTCACCCAGGACATAAACTGTTTAGGAGAAATATACAGAAGCCGGACTAATACACTAAAATCAGCTTTTATCCCTTGGCCATAAATACCATGAATACGGACGGACGGACGGACTGACTGACTGACTGACTGACTGACTGACTGACTGACTGACTGACTGACTGACTGACTGACTGACTGACTGACTGACTGATGGACTAATGATTCAACAAGACCATTTTTAATTCCATTGCACCTCTATCAATGACAATAAAAGAGTACTATTGTTATTATTCTTACCATGCAGGTCCTGGAGTTTTCCCCAATGAAGGAGTCTCTCAGGACTTGTGTGAGTTTGCTGGCTCTAAATGGAGTGTGGGGTTTGTTTCGTCCAAGGGCTCGAATACACTCCTACAGAACATTCAAACATCAATAAAAAAAGTTGGGCTGCATGAAATAATTGGTTGAGTCATGGTTTAGTCTTGGTTTAGTCTTGGTTTAGTCTTGTGTTAGTCTTGTGTTAGTCTTGGTTGAGTCATGGTTGAGTCTTTGGTTGAGCCATGGTTGAGTCTTAGTTTAGTCTTAGTTTAGTCTTAGTTTAGTCTTGGTTTAGTCTTGGTTTAGTCATGGATGAGTCTTGATTTAGTCTTGGTTGAGTCGTGGTTTAGTCTTGGTTTAGTCTTGGTTTAGTCTTGTGTGAGTCTTGGTTGAGTCATGGTTGAGTCATGGTTGAGCCTTAGTTTAGTCTTGGTTTAGTCTTGGTTTAGTCATGGTTGAGTCTTAGTTGAGTCTTGGTTGAGTCTTGGTTTAGTCTTTGGTTGAGTCATGGTTGAGTCTTTGGTTGAGTCATGGTTGAGTCTTAGTTTAGTCTTGGTTGAGTCTTGGTTGAGTCATGGTTGAGTCATGGTTTAGTCTTGGTTGAGTCTTGGTTGAGTCTTGGTTGAGTCTTGGTTTAGTCATGGTTGAGTCTTGGTTGAGTCTTGGTTGAGTCATGGTTGAGTCTTGGTTTAGTCATGGTTGAGTCTTGGTTAAGTCTTGGTTGAGTCTTGGTTTAGTTTTGGTTTAAGATTGAAGACACAGTTTAGTCCTGAGATTCCGTTAAAGACTGAGGATATACCTTAAGTGCCAGCAGGCTCTTGTTGATCTCAGCTCCTTCTAGGCGGGTCTGACGGTCAGCGCTGGACGTGTCTGCCCCTCTCTCGTTTCCCGCCAAGTCGATAAGAGAAAACTTTCCGTGCATCTTTCCTCGTCTGCGCAGAATGATCTGGAAAACTGCATGGCTCCTGGAAGAATGAGCGTTTGCTGATGTCTGTCCAGAAGTCCTAAAAACAACATATACATTATTCAACATTAAAATGAGATAATATACAGTATAAAGTTTGTGTCTATAACCAGGGCTTTATATTGACTTTCACACTTACTGTAATGGCTACTGTAGCAAGTATCGTTTCAAATAAAAACAGGATTTTGGCCAAACTCACAACCCCGGGGCAAGCAGTGTAGGCTCTGAAAACAGGCCGTACGCTCTACCGACTGAGCTAAACTGCGTCCTGTGAATGTAGATTTAACTTGAGATTAAATATATGTCTTACTAGATCATTGGAGGTCAGGGGCCTGTAGTCCAGACTGGCTCTGAAGTCTCTGACCATGCACATAAATTCATAGTTTGGTAAATTGACATCAACCTACTGAAATGTGACAATAGCCCCCATCTTTAAAAAGTCACAGTGTCTTTTAACTTTTTGATATAGGCCATTAGATCCACATGGTCTGTGGAGAGCTGAGGAGGTAGACAGCCTCATGAAGAGCTGATTTTCAAAAACATATATTTAGACCAGGCATTCCCAAAGTCCGGTCCCTTCAATATTTAATAATCCTAAATCTTCATCAAAATAATAACCTATTTCATTACGATGTATGTTAAAAACCACACTCTCTAGTAACTATACATTGCTTGAAGTGATATCTGATTGAATATAACTGTCTGCATATTTTGTATTAATTTCAAGCTAAATTTCTTTTTGAGGACTTGATGTAGAGGATTTGGGGACCCCCCTGCAGGACCTTCTCAGACCCCTAGTGGGCCCCAGACTCCAGTTTGGGAATCACTGATTTAGTTAATTATAAGATGTCAATGTGCTTTTCTATACCCTTACTATTCCTGTAGGCGTACCACTGGTGTCTAGTGGAAGTGAATGTCTTATAGTGTTAATGTCAAGCCCTGTGTATATAATTCACTGATGCCCTCCCACTGTGATCACCTGCAGCTGTTCCCCACTTCAATGAGTTTAAGGACGTCCTCGGTGCATCTGACGTCTCTCTCCTGAAGACCCACCACCTGCACCTGCTGCTTCCCATCCTCCAGCACACGCAGCTTGGCTTTACGATTCAGCAAGTCAAACACCTGTGATGCAAAGCTCACTGGTTCATAAGACGTAAACATGTATGTATGTATGTATGTATGTATGTCTATAAAAACACATAATTACTAACAGTTTATATGAATTGAATGCAAAGAACACTGCAAAAAAACACATCAACAATCCAGTCCTAAAAAGTAAATAAATCCAAACAAGTCAAAATAACAAATTCTGAATTCAAGTCATTGGCTAATCTGGATATTCCTAAATATTTGCAGTGAAATACCCACCTTCCCGCTGTAGATCTCAAAAAATGTGGCAAAGACTTGAAGATCCAGCTTCTTGTAGTTTGGCTTTTTTAACATAAGAAAGACATCCCTCGCTGCAAGGACATGATACAAAGTTCACTGAAATGAAATTGGGTCAACGCCTGACTTCAGTAAAGAAACACTCACCAACAAGGGCATAGATTCCTTTGGAGCAATCCTGGTTCTTCCCCGAGAAGTCTCCTCCCATTGTCTAAAGAAAATCCATATCAATTTAATAATAACACAATATATTGAGTGCCCACAAAGCATGTCTGAAAAATCAACTTTGTATAATCAATCATTCCATTCCCTAGAAATCTGAAGCTTGTCAAAAGTGACCTCAAAACAAAACCCATAAAGAACTCACATGTGTCTTTCCACTCCCAGTTTGTCCATAGGCAAAGCAGGTGGCCATTCCTCTTTCAAAGATTGTCTCGACCAAAGGCTGAGCAGTAAACCTGTGGAGAACTGTCTGTTAGCAGGAAGAATTGACTTTTCACTCCAGCTATATACTGTATATGGGTTTCAAGTGGGGCTGAACAATGAATCGCAATCGAATTGAAATCAGTTTTTTGGGCAATGTAATAATCTCTGCACAAAAAGCTGCTTACCCTGTAGGTTTTATTTGTTTATTATTTTTTATTTTATTTATTTCATTCATTTAAAATTTCAAATACCAAGCATAAGTGTCTACATGACAATACAAAACTTGAATGAAAAGGAGCAGAGAGAAGAATATATCTTATATTTTCTGCCCCCATTAATACCAGAAGTTTAACCTCTACAAACATGCATGAGTTTGTGGAGGTTTAACAGTATTTAAAATGTGTTGTGAACTGAATCTTGGTTTTACAAACAATATCACAAATCGCAATATTTTTGTGTCCCCCTCTTTGAACCGCCACCTTACCGTGGTGGAGGGGTTTGTGCGCCTGAATGATCCTAGGAGCTATGTTGTCGGGGGCTACATGCCCCTGGTAGGGTCTCCCAAGGCAAAAAGGTCCTGGGTGACAGGCCAGACCAAGAGCGGTTCAGAAGCCCATTATGACGACGATAATACCAAGGTCAGTTACGTCGCCCGGATTGGCGTCACCGGGGCCCCACCCTGGAGCCAGGCCTGGGGTTGGGGCACGCAGGCGAGCGCCTGGTGGCCGGGTCACTCCCCACGGGGCACGGCC
>JAVQKC010100860.1:0-13636 GCA_036025475.1 Philypnodon macrostomus | reverse complement strand
TTTCATTGCTCTCTGCCAAAGTAAGTGTGTCCAGGGTCCCATAGGGGTCATAAACATGGGGGCGCTATAGAGGCATTCTTTATTTGACCTCTGTAATGTGCCTATGCACATTAAGTATACACTAGACATTGTGCCAAAATTCATGCGATTTTTTGTTTATGTTTTAGCAGGATTAATGGCTCAATTAAAGTGCTTCAGGGCATTATTTTGTGAATTAATTAATGAAGCACCAAACTCAATTCAGTTCAGATATGTAACTGTAATATTAATTAATAAATATATTGTGTGAAATGATTCAGGAAAGATTCTAGCTTATGACCATTTGAATTACATCACTGATTTGTACACAGTCAACACTATGTGCAAAAATGTCCACAGGTAATGGCCAATCATTAAACCAATTCCCACAAAGTAGTTATCCAGTTATCTTTCACACTTTACATTTGTTTTGTGTTGTTTTCATACAAGCTACCTGCAATCCCCCAAGAAATACAGAATACACCTTTGAACAGTTATTGTCAACAATGTGACCAAAATAGAAAGCCAAACTGAATGTAAAACAGACCAGTACATAACACACACACATTTCATTCATTAATACATTTGATTTGATTCTATTAAATTCCTAATGTTGGTGCGATGTTGGCAGACTACACTGGATGGACTGTGAGTTGACAACTCTTCTATTTCTCCACAAAACGATTGCCTCACAGGCTCAAGTGTCTTGGGCTTCATGTTTTGCTCTTGATTTCTTCTATGTTTCAGCCTTTCCACAACCAATAAAATGCCAGCAAGTATACCTTCTCCTTGGCATGTTCTGGTTGTTGCTCTTCCTAGTAGCTCAGGTGCAAGAGCACTTGGCTTGTACTGGTTTGGGACTTGGTTGCTGGAGCTGTTTTTTCTGACCAAAGTTCATGTTGTACTGAGCTGGTACCAGGTGTGGTTAGTGTACCGTCTCCAACAAATGACTCAAGAGATGCAGCGACTGGCATCGACCAAGCCAACTCCAGGAACAGGACACGATTTCAGAACACACAGAGCATTCACACTGTATCCAAACAAGCACAGTATTTCACAATGGAGAGAAGGTTGGTTCACTGTAAAAGCATAGTCCCAATGTACAGCCATCTGAATGGAGGTGTGACTGTCCTGTGTTCACCATGCCTTTGTCCTGGTACTCGGGTACTGCCAATTGTTACAGAATCTTAAAGCTTTGGTCATGTTAGCAGCCAACTGTTAGAGTACTCACAGCTACCAGAGGCAAGACTCTATCTGCTACTTCAATTATAGCTTGAGAGTTGAAAATTGAAACTGATCCGGCAATTCCTTTTTGGAGTTACGTTGGATGTGGACCAATATTCCTGATGAATACTACAACCATCTACATCTGTAGGTGATAACGTAAGTGGAACAGATAAACTGATATGACATATTAAAGGTGTAGTCTGTAAATTCTTAAAGTAAAAAACAAAAAAACAAAACAAAACAAAATATTCTGAAAGTGAGTAATCAGTCATAATAATTATTTTATTTTAGTCCCTCCCCTGGCCTCTACAGCACCATCAGATCAGACTTTGTGGGATACCACATTAACCAATATTGGTTTGACTTTAGTCCTCCCCTGGCCTCTACAGACTACAGACGACCTATACTTCCCACCATCTTATTTCAGGAAATGTACGGATTACACCTTTAAATAAAACCAATAGTAATCAATACAATCTGTAAGGACTGAATCTGGTTTCAAACATAATGTTGGGTTCAATTTGAACTGTCTGGATAACAACAAAATCAGATCTGGTTTTAATAGCGGCTAACACCATTTACCGTATGGCCGCCGTGTGCATATTTAGCCGAAAGTGACAGCTCCTTTCCAAAAACTGACAGCACACTCATATAGAGCAAGTTCCTTTGACTCACAGGCTTAAGTCAATTTTCTACCCCAATTTCCCACCATTACGTAAAGTCATTTCCACCAAAAATAGACGTTAGGCTGTCTTACGAACTACAAACAAGGCAGTCACACAGATGGCATTTTTAAACACCTCATCAATGGCCTTGACTGGTTAGAGCATTCGCTTCCCTTCCCCAGGCTGTAATTGTGTTTTTCCACCCAGACGAGGCACAGGTATGAATGTCTTTTTAAGCCCAGTCAGTCAGTGGGCAGGTTTAACAGAAAATAAATAGATTTTCTTTATTAATTTGGATGCTCTTGTAACAGCCAAACCACAAGGTAAACAGTGGGGTTTTGGATGATACGCTTCATGTAAGATGGAGAGCTGTCTGGGGGATATAGGGGACAGCCAATTCAGTTTTTATTCTAATGAGGTAAATTGAATGCATGCAACATAAATGTGGAAAGTCAAGTTGAAATTCAATCAATCAAATTTGTTGGTATGTGTAACAATGGTAGATTTCAAATAAAAGTGACATGGATGACAGTTCCTTGTGTTTCGAGGCTGTGGATAATAGAAACCTGATGTAAAAGTACCCTGGGTGACGGGAAGTGAAATGATTTTCTTATGAACACTATTAAAGAGCTGGAGATTGCCTTGAAAGTTTGAAAACTTTTTGAATGTAAAATGAAAGGAAGTGACATTTACAGAGCGATAGTAGCAAAGTCAAGACCTGCGCTGATTGAGGAAGATCTATGACGAAGATACGAGTCATTCCATCAGTGGGTTTTAAAATCAGAGTTTGTTCTTTCATATCAAAATATTAAATTTCAAGGCACATGGTTGCTGGGATAGGCATTAGGCTACAAATGAAAAAATAAACTGATGAATTTTCTCATCAATCAACCCATTTTGTGCAAAGTCCTATGCCCACAACTAATGACTGCCTATGTAATGTACGAGGTATACTTTTTTTGGCAGATCAATAGCCCCTTTCAAAGCTTAGAAACTTTAAAATTCCAGAATGGAAGCAACTGGAGGCAAGACCATAATACATTTTCAATGGAGAAATTAGCATTATCCTCAAAATATTGCAAATGAAGATGGTTTTGACAAATGACAATCACTCTGCAATACATGTAGGTGATGTCAGAGCCTGGGTAGGAAACATTAGTGAATGTACCTCACATTGTATGTTTATTTAATGTACACATTAGTAATAGTAAGTGTTATGGCTGGTGGGAAAATTCTTGATTTTTAGGTTTCACTGGACAGTCCTTACAGAAATGTTGAAGACCACAATAGTTTTGTATATTGAATGTATCAGAATTATTCTATCCCTCACCACAAACACTACTTATTTTTAACTCACTTTTGCTCGCCTCCATTCCAGAATCTTGAACATTCCGTATGACAGACAGTTTAAAGGGTCTATAGAAGCCCTTTTTAGACTTTTAAGCACAACAGAAACCTGAGTTGTTCCACAGAGCTTGTATAAGGTGGTAATCAGAGGAAACAATTGGTCCAAAGTCACCTCTGTGATCTGCACTGAAAAGGACTGTGTGCCCGGTAAAAACCCTAGACACACCATGCCTACATTGTTTACTCACTAAAGTGGCTGAAGGCACAGAATTGTGACTGAAAAACAGCTTTCAACATAAATTTGACTTGAGATCACAACAGCTGCTTACCTCATTCAGAACAATTTCACATGATTGTTTCGACAAGGTCCCCGTGTGCCGTGTGCTATTTGTTTTCAAGGTTTGATTCTCTGATCGTTCTGGCAAGCCTGCAGGAATTTTGACATGCGACTCAAATCTTCGAAGTGGAGGATTACATCGGCTTAAGATGCTTCAGAAAGTCTTCACGTTGATCCCCGCTCGCTCCGCACCACAAAGCCGAATGATGATGATTTTTCTTTGAATTATTCTAAATTAGAGTAAAACATATGGTGAGTGTTTTTTCAAAGTTGGAAACACAAACAGTCAACACTACCTACTGTAGAATGGGTAAACAACATTATAGGCATTTTCTTCAGGGAGGTGCATTCGCTAAAATTACATTTAATTGTAGCTTAAGCCCAAAGACAAGGAAATGCTCACATTGGCAAGATAATAATAATAATACAAATATACATGTTCATGTTTCAGGGACATTCATCTTAGTGTCTTTACAATGAGTCTTAATAGTTCGTCCAATGCCAGAGGATGTGAAGCCTAAGCAATAATGGACTGAAGTTAAACTCCAGACTGCTAGAATGCTAGAATGCATCTTATTTAATTGATTGATTTTTTTTTTTTTTTTTACTTTTTTCACACATTAATCTTTGTTTGAGCATTTTGACTAGTTCACATTGAGTACCTCTTTCATCTCAGACTACAGCTACCATTATGGCTGACATAGCTAATCCATTATGTGTAGCTGATTGGCTACTGCTCACTGTAAGCATGTGTAAACAGGAGAGTACGCTGAGCGATGTCTGACCATTAACACTAGGTTTTTGTTTGTTTTTTGTTTTTAGCAAAGCATTTGTTATGTGAAAAAGACTGCAAAACATTTTCTTGAATATTTTTGTATAGATTATATTTATTTTTATCGTGTTTTTGGTTAAACCTCCAAAGCAGTCTGATAGAGAGACAATAAGGTAGTTCACTGTGCCCTGCTTGTGTCATTACTTCATTAACTGTTGTCTTTTGGATGTTCTAAAACTCATTGGACTTATCATAAACACATCCATGGATTGATCCATACAAGATTCACTTAAAATGCATATTATATTACTACATATATGTTACACCTATATTATCACTTACATAAAGTACTTAAAGTTAGCTGGATAAAGTTAGCTGTGTTTCACCTTCACCTGTCAATAACCCTGCTTTTGAAGAGCACTTAACCCTTTACAAATGGCCCGCACATGTCCGCAGAAGACATAAAAGCAGACATGAGACTCTTGAGGCGACTAATGCCACGCCATCAAAATGATTTGCTGCAGTAAATGTAACCAGTTATGCAAAATGGGCAATGAAATAATTAGAAAAAAAGATCTGATCTGACATCACAAAGCCTATATTTAAAAGCAATTAGCAGTTAGAAGAGTTCCAACCAAATAGTTTTCTCTGACTTTATGAAGCCATAAAATATGTAAAGTTTCTCCTGTGAATGTGCAAATATCAGAAGTTAAACAGACCTGTAAAACCTGCTCCTATCCGATATGGCCTGGTTGAAATCTGCCTTTGCCTTTGTGGTGATGGTACTACTGTAAATGTTTATGCAATTATTTGTCAAGATATCTCATCAAATGTTATTTATTTATTTAATTTATTATTTTTTATTTTTTTTTTAATTTACTCACTCATACTGTACTATCATCACCTGACCCACATTTGGTTGCAGTTGGACACTAAACAGCAATGATAAACTCCTTCACAAATAATCCAACAAACTCAAGCCTAAACATGCAGAATACAAACAGAATTCTGCACACATTTTGTCAATAATCTTCCTTCAGACTTTAGACAGTAGAGTAAGTGAACATCATAGCCCCTATCAATAGATGTTCATTTAGATTTGAATCAGTAGCCTCTTTTATACAGAGCTCCTGAACTTGGCCCTAAGCTGGTAAGAGTGTGGCCATGTTCACACAACAAACGCCTTTGTATTTGTGTGCCAAATAATAATCCAATAATATTTGTGCTCTGGTATTTTGACGAGTCAGTAAAGTCAGCATTTCACCCGCTCCTCAAACTTTGCTCTGATTAGTGTTTTGGGGCAGGCGGAGGATTACGGACTGAGCGGGGGGTACGTCTCTTGCTGAGCCTTTACAATAAGATCTGACCCGAAATGCTCTGCTCTTTCTCACACTGCAATACTTTCCTTTAATGTATCCTGCCTTCTGCGTGTCACTCGGGCTGTCTCTGTCAGCTGTGGAAATTTATGCTACCATTCCTCTTTTACTACACATTACTATCTTATACTGTATACTCTTCTCTTACTATAAATCACTGCCATGCACACAGCCACCCCTTTCATTCACTTCAGCCGTTTGATCCAAAGAATGGTCTTAAAGGTATACTACCAAAAATGTAGACGTTTCAAAACTGAATAATAACTCTTCTTCTTAAAATAGTGTTTAGTAGATTTTTTGGACAAGACAGAGTGTTTTTACCTGCTTTACATGTTCACACTACTTCCTGTAGTCATCGTTGCTGTGAGGTGTCTTGTAGGCTGCTTAGGGGGCTTAATCAGAAAACAGGGAGCGCTACTGTCTGACGCCTTGTCCAGGGCCGCGTCCTGTATGCTCTTTCATCCCGGTTCATGGTCCTTGGTTGATCCAGCGTTCTCTATTGTTTGATAAAACCACCTAAGCAGGCTACAAGACGCATCACAGCAACATCATGTGACACTTCTGACGATGATTCTGTAATATGTAATAACCGGCCAAAATGTAATACAATTCTCACTTTTATGTGTTAATAAAAACACAATATGCAATACAATTTTGCCCATTTTGTATTAACATTTTACAAAATGCAAAAGTTCACAACTTCTATCTCAAGCTGCATAGCTTTATTACAAAATGCTTCAGTTTATTACATAATGAAATGAAATTGTTGTTACATTTTGGCATAATTATTTCATAATGTGGCTCTATATGCCTTAATTGGTGGACACAAGATGATTGTGTTGGTAATCTTTAGTAAAAAAGGGTTCATCCTGCAACCAGAGGGTCACCGGTTCAATTTCCCACCCAAGCACATACTGTCATAGTGTCCCTGGGCAAGACACTTAACCCACATTGCCTATGAATGAATGTGTTTGTGTGACTGTATGACTGTTGTGGTCAGGAGGGGCCGTAGGCGCACAATGGCAGTGGCAGTGTGACGGAGTAGTGAATGAATAATGCATGAAACTGTAAGTGTGAGTGTCTAGAAAAGCACTATAAAAGACTAATACATTATTATTATTGTTACATTATGCGGGTCTTTGCGTATATATTTTTAAGGTGTAGTCTTAATTCTTTACAGATAAGATAGACTATAGGCAAAAACTTGGTTATCCTTTTGCCATTGAGTAATCTTTCATCTTGACCAAGTATACTGTTATGTTGAAATCCTTTACAAAATAACTTTTTTTTTTTAATTTATTGTCAAAAAGAATGTGAAAAGTAAATATTTCTGCAGTAAATATAAGCTATATTCTTCTCTCTGCTCCTTTTCATTCAAGTTTTGTGTTGTCATGAAGATGCGTCTGATTATTTTAATTTTTAAATGAATAAATAAAATAAAATAAATAAATAACATAAATAAAATAAAAATAAATAAAATGATCTACAGTGGTTTAGGTCTTTAGTCTCTTCATGATCTTCACAATAAATAGTCTCTTTAACCTTTGCTTGACCTTAGTTCTTATTAACTAATGTATTCCAGTAAGTGTCTCTCTTCTGCACACACAAGCTTGTCAAACTTTATTGTTTTTTCTTTTACTGTACACGTATCTGCTCTCTTCCAATTTCTCCCGTCACACTGTCTCTTCTATTCATTTGCGTCGAAAGCCAGTTGATCCATAACATAAAAGACAACCCTCAGAGTTGAAAAAAAGAGAAAAAAACTAAGCTTCTAGATCTTTTCACTCCAGAGCTGTATTCTGCTCTCATTCTGAGTCAAATGAACCTTGGTGGGTCCTTGATGTGTGTCAAGTGGGTTCGAGTTTCAATGTTAAACTATCGCCTTGGAACAAACTGCAATATTGTTTTTAGAATGATGTGATGTATTCCATGTACAACTAATCAAAATGACCTCAGACCAAGAGAGATTAAGAACCAGTAATATCTAGAGTGTATATGTCCAAACATACAACAAATACACAAAACAATATAGGCAATATATAAGACACAGTATCCAGACCTGGTTTTAAATGAATTATCTTCTAGTTCAGACTGAGCAACTATGCCACAATACCCATATTCCACCCATATTCCACCCATATGTTGAGTCCTTGGCCTGATGATTCTACTAAATACATCATCTGATCTGTGGTAAGTAGTGATTAGTCAGTCAGTATCTATTCATGGAACCCTGGAACAAAACAGTTTTTTTAAGTCTACTGGTCTGGCTTTTCAGGCCCCTGTATTTTTTTCCTTTGTTTATGTCCTGAGTGAGGGCTGTCTTTAATCATTTTTCTGGCCATGTTGAGAAGTGCAGGGGGTAAACAACATGACGACAACCAGGGCCTGGTTGTTGGGGTAACTACAAAACAGGGCTTCAAAATATCAAATGAAAAAATAATGTAATGATTCACTATTTGATTATAATTGTGATCATATGTCAAGAGAAAGGCTGCATGGTCAAATTATAAATATATAAATGCTAACTTCACAGATTGATCTTTTTTTTGTCTGATCGTGACTGACATGGAGCCAGATGATCATCGGTGTGCAGAGCAGAGATGGGTATAGTAGCCAATAATTCTACTCAAGTAAGAGTACCGTTATTTCAAAATAATGTTACTCAAGTAAAAGTAAGAAGTACTCATTCACATAATTACTAAAGTACGAGCAGAAAAGTACTGGGTGATAAAAACTACTTGAGTACTGAGTAACTGTTTTATCTTAATGTCAGATTATTTGTTTAATTTTGTGGTAATCTGCAAAAATAAAAAGATAATTAACAGATTTGGATATTTTCAAAAGACAAGTAAAAACTAATTTTGAAAATTAAGGCACAAGGAACAGAATATCCACATCATCACATTTTTCACATAAAGCTGTTCTTACATGACACACAGAGGTGGTAAAAGTACTCTTAATCTTTCTAGATTTACAAGATTTTACTCAAGTAAGAGTACAGTTACTTCAAAATATTATTACAAAAAGTATTGGGAAGTAAAGCTACTCTACGGAGTACAATTTATTTAAAAAGTTACTCAAGTAAATGTGACTGAGTAAATGTAACTGAGTAAATGTAATTGAGTTCTACCCACTTCTGGTGCAGAGGCCAGGCTGGTTGTTTTGGGGAGGACAAGACAGGTCATCAAAAAGTATGTGGATAATTAAAATCTGTTTGACACTAACACAGTAATAGTTGGCAGACAGATGACGAAACATGAAAGGAACAAAAGAAGTGAGGGAACAAGGACAGAATATGGTCCTAAAAAGAATCACAGAGCAGGGCCAAAGTGGAGCCTTATCAGGAAAACCCAGCTCCTCTGATATTATGTTAGCGGAGCTGGGGCGGTGGAAACCCCATTTGCATTGAATAAGAAGCTGAAGCCAAAGCCTGCTGGCCAGACACCCCTCCCAGATGGGGCAACAGTAAAGCCCTACTCCTGTCCCACCACTTCTGTCACTGTCTACAGCAATTCACTACAACAAACTAAACATCAGGCCTATTCATATCCTCATTTAGAGGACCCATAATGCATATTTCAAGCCTGTTCTTTTGCCAGGGGATGACATCAAATAGGGGCCTTGCATAATAATGTTTGACAGTCACATCTTAAAATAAAGTACCCATGTCTTAACCCCTGCTGGGACTCCTACTGGTTTATCCGTGAAGGAGACGCACATGGAAGAAAAAAGAAATAATGTAGGCAGATCATAAAGACCAATTTAGATACAGCGCTTTATTTAATACAAACACCCAAAGGGAAGGGAATATATATCATTTAATCACATTGGCAAACATGTGAAGAGCGTGGCCACTGCTGCCTGGTTATATTATAGGTTTATTATATCATTTGATTACACTTAGAGGATGTCCAGATTTGTTAAGGGACAAATGTGAAATGTCATGGGGCAACTTGGGAGATATCAGAGTTTATAAAGTGTACCATTGCGAGTAAGGACTAAAGACTGTGGCTCAATATAAATTTACTATGATTTTACCAGATCCCAGTTTTTTCATGCATTTTATAACCAAGATATATATTATTTAAAGAATTAACATTTTAGAGACAATGTTTCTTACCATGGATTTTAGATTAGATTTGTTGAACAACCCTATTCCTCTATAATACAGTGTATAGCCAGTGTGTGTTAAATCACAGTTTTACACTGACTTAACTACATTTAGATCGATGCCAGTGAACACAGTGTATTCAGTGTGAAATGAAAAATGACCTTTAGCTCAGTTAAATAAAATATATGTGGTGACTATCCAGTGGCATGGTTTAAGATGCTTAGCGCCACCTGTGTTTATTGAAAGGGTCAGCCAGGTGAATGTCATATCCGTATAGCTGTTTTTTTCATGGTGTCATTCTCCACTGGATGAACTCCATAATAAATTTAAAGGTCTGCTGTGACCTTTGATTTTTGTTATTTTGCAGCACCACAAACTACAGGCGATAATCCAAAGTGGATTTTCACTGACTGGACATCATCACAACCTCACGAATATAGAAGAGGACATACGATTTTGTCTTAATTGTAAGTACATAGATTATAGCATATGTAGCTATGGAGGGGCATTATATATACAGCTGTCTTCAATTAATCAACAAATCTGATTTTCATAATGTGACGTTTTAATGCAGTTTAAGCTGAATGGACATAACAAAAAAACATTGGTAACGCTTTAAAATAAGGTGTGTTAATATAGCATTTCTAAGGCATAAAATAGCCTTTATGAGTCATTTATTAACAGTTATAGATAGCTTAAAAATACATTATTAAACCATTGTACATTAGAAGTGGCATATTAACACTTAATAAACCCATTATATTATCCCATTAGCCTATTAAGAGAGAAGATTAGTTTTGTTAATGGCTTATGAACACTTTAAATGTATCTATAATACATGTCTTATAAAGGCTTATAAACATATATTAATTATTAATAAATTATATACAATGTTATTTTCTCTGTAGACAGATTTAGTTAAATTAGTTTTTGTTGATATAATGAAATACCAGACTGGTTCAAACGATTACATTAGCTTGAACTGTTGCTATATGCCTGTAAAAATACAACAGTATATCTATCTCTTAAGTACAAAAGGTTCAGTACTTTAGTGGGTCAGTTCAGGATGTTTACTGTGGCCATTCGACCTGAGTATTTATTAACTGCAGTAAAACTGACGATGGGAGCACAGAATGTTCCCTCAGCAGCAAGGTCTTAAGAGAATTTATAAGGACACATAGAAGATCATGGCAAAAAAACTTCCTAAAAACAAATGCATGTCTTTGAGGTCAATTTCTCATTTATTTATTTATTTATTTACCAAATCATACCCCTTCCACCTTTATTTAAATTAGCAAAGACACAAGCAATGGTCAAATTGGTTAATATTAATTAAAATAATCCTGTGCTTCTTTATTTAAACATTAAGGGCAGATCACAATGAGACACAAATGACCAAATGATGTTAATGACCTGTTTGACATTGTTGGATTTTGTTAACTTAAATATTACTATACTAAATGATGTATTTTACAGTTCTTCGAGATACAAGCACAAAAATATCCACTTCTGGTACCAAAACTATTGATAATTCAATGACTAAAAAAGTTGAACAAGCCAACGTGATGTCTCTCAAGAAAACCTTTTACGTACATGTTGATTAGTTTCATTTCAACCACTCATCGTGTCAAAAATTGAAATTCAAATCACGCATCTCCAAAATCTGATTGTCAAGCTCTTCCCCAGTCTAATTTCACCGCACTCTCAAACACAACACTTCAAAGTTTGAAAGAGTAATTGTGCTAGTGATTCAGGACTGGTTGGTTGGGACCCCGAAATGGTGAAGTAGCAACAGTGCATGTCAGTTTCCATTACTCTAGGTCTGTGTTTCATAAAAAATGTATTCATCCAATTAAAAAAAACTTTATATTGTCCATAAGACCAGTTACCTCAGAATTGGCTCTTGGCTGTCTGTTTGATGAGGGTCGAAAACAATCAAAATATCTTCTGTAATTTATGATCACATTCACAGATAAAACATGAAAAAAGTACAGTCTCAACCCATACCATACTACTGGAAATTATTTGGATAATGGTTAATCAGTTAAAAGACAAGCCAACACTTCAAATAATAACAAAAAATGGTTTAAAGTGCAGGTCAACAATGTAGATAATTCTGTAGATAATAATCATAAAGATATTTACAAAAATAACTTATCACCCAAGTCACTGGTTCAGGAAATAGGCTACCATGGACAGCTCCTCTCAGAATAATAAAATGATTGAGTCAACTCTAAATGAAATGTATTGCTTCAGAGAATAAAGTGGTGGCCCACAAAGCTTGCCATCTGCTCCACACACTTCCTTTTGGGACACAGCGAACCCAAACTCCCAAATTCCCTGGACTGGCTTTTCAATCAGTCTAGAAGCTCTGCACATTCACCAACTGGGGCTCAATATAATACTCCATAGATCTATTTGCCTTTGTCTTCACCCGATGTTTAGTGCACCCATACACCAGACCT
This sequence comes from Philypnodon macrostomus, assembly GCA_036025475.1. Taxonomy (NCBI): domain Eukaryota; kingdom Metazoa; phylum Chordata; class Actinopteri; order Gobiiformes; family Eleotridae; genus Philypnodon; species Philypnodon macrostomus. The sequence goes on along the minus strand of JAVQKC010100860.1, from coordinate 1,318 downwards.
AATCTAAGACCTTGCACATTGTTGACATTGCTCCTCCTGCTCCACATTTGGCTGTTTATAATTTACTTCAAGCATTTTATTCTTCTCGCTATGGCACTCTGGACCGTGACCCGAACAGCCAGCGTGCTCTTTAATCACTGAAGCCATGTGATATGCCAGATGCTTCATTGTACTCCACAGAAACTTCCGTTATATTAACCTTCTGTGTTTTAAGAAATAACTATCTGCCATTCATGTACTGACTATATTGCATGCACTGAAGGAAAGGTCTGATTTTTTGGGGGTGTTTAACTGAAATTTTGAAGCTCCAATCAACTGAGGTCATTTATGTGCTCTGCAACCCTGATGATTCCTCTTTGTGAGCGAGTGAAGAAAGTATTACTTTATGAATGAGTTTTATACACTTGTTTGCATTATGTATGTATATGGAGTCAGCATTTTTCTTGTATTCCTGGCTTTACTGTGGGTACTCTGGCTTCACCCGCCTATCATGATCAATGGCACAGAAGTATTTATTGTGTATTCTTGTTGTTGTTGTTTTTAGGGAGACTATTTTACCATCTGACCAGGGACAACGGATGAAAAATTGCCTTTTGGCTAATTCTGGTGCATTCTCAGCAATGTTAATTGATGTACACTGTCCCTGACAAATAAACCAATACATTAAACTATTGTTAAAAACTCAAGACAAAAGCTTTTCTTTTTGCTCAAACTCAAGCAGTTCACCCTAAACACCCTAATGTTCTTCTATCGCTGTATCATTGATAGTCTTCTCATTAGCTTTGTACCGGTGTGGTTTAGTCATCTCACTGCCAAAGAAAGGAAAGCTTTAACTAGAGTGGTGTGTTCTGCTCGAAGGACAATAGGCCTTAATGACCCTCCTCATCCTGCTGAAGATATATTTGAGCTCCTTCCTTCAGGGAAACATTATCGTTCTATCAAATGTACTACATCTCTCAATTTAAACACAGGCTGTGATGGCTTTGAATAATGCACCTGAACTAAACTGATCTCTGACAAGAACTTTATTATATTTTTATTCACTTCTATGGTTTACTATGTGGTCTATGTCTTTTATTTATGTTTTATGTCTTGTCTAATGAATGTTGACAGTACATTGAGCTCTTGCAACTGTTTTCCAATGTGTTTTCTACTGAAAATGGCAAATAAATTGAACCTTGAACCTGGAAGTAGATCTATCAACTGGATGTGTAAGTTGGAATTCTACACTGTGACCCATCTCATGCTAAAGCCTAGACTTTCTGTATATGGAAAGTCATCTGTAGGTTGACTACCTATTTTGGGATCCTATATATGT
>JAVQKC010100824.1:0-14158 GCA_036025475.1 Philypnodon macrostomus | reverse complement strand
ACCACCAATGGTCTGTAAGTGGTAAGTGGTCAGTGCGCTCTGACCAGTACCACCAATGGTCTGTAAGTGGTAAGTGGTCAGTGCGCTCTGATCAGTATCGTCAATGGTCTGTAAGTGTTCAGTGCGCTCTGACCAGTACCACCAATGGTCTGTAAGTGGTCAGTGCACTCTGATAGGTACCCCCAATGGTCTGTAAGTGGTCAGTGCACTCTGACCAGTATCACCAATGGTCTGTAAGTGGTCAGTGCACACGGACCAGTCCTCCCAACGGTCCATATGTGGTTACCGGACAAACCACAGTATTGGTCACAACCCATGTACGGACCACTGGGAACACTGCTATTAGTGCACAGTCCACATACAGACCACTAAATGAACCATAATCTGAGCTCTCACGGTGTGGTCATTCCAGTGGTCGCTGTGGTCACAGGACAGACAGCAGTTTTGGTTACAACCGCATAGCATAAACCATTGCGCTAATCATTTTTTCATTCTGACCGGTCTGCAAGGTCAGTCAGACAGGTGTAGTCTAATGTCTGCATTTGAGTAGGCCTACTGGTCCATGCGCGCTGACCACATACAGACCACTGGGAACACTGCTATTAGTGCACAGACCGCATACAGACCACTAAATGAACCATAATCTGAGCTCTCACAGTGTGGTCGTTCCACTGGTCGATGTGGTCACAGGACAGACAGTTTTGGTTACAATCCCTGCTGCTCCAGGCTTTGCCCGGGCCCTGCTGACGGCTTCGAGCTGCGACTGCACAGACACCCGCATCCCACTTGAATGGCCCACCACACCAGCACCGATCATCAGAAAAAAAGTAGTAAAAACAGAAATGATTTAACTCGTAAAAACAGATACTTTTGCACAAAACTAAATATATGTAAAAAAACTGCTGTATGTAGGTTTAACCTCTACAAGCATGTTCTGAAAGGCATGTGATTATTGTGGAACTGGTTTAAAAATGTGCTGTGAACTGAATCTTTTAAAACTATAGCGCAAATCTCATCTAATAGCAAAATCATGCAGCCCCAATGCAGAGATTATATTATTTCATATATTTTCATAGCATAGTTAGCATGAGGGTTGTGAGTATGATTTTTAGGGTAACAAAATCATAAAAAACACAGCTTTGAAGTGAATTTTGAATTTCATTGTCCCCAGTGAACAGTTGTCTACTTGTGTCCCTACGACTGACCATATGTGTACGACGCCTATGGTCCATAGATGAAGGGTAAGTAATATGGAATACTAGATTAGCGAGTAATCTTTGCGGTGTTGGCTGCAGGATATTGTCCAATAATACATTTTTTATTTACTTTTACATTTATAGAAGATTAAAAGTTTTAAATGGGACACACTGATCCTAACTTTGTACTATGCCAGATTGTCTTGCCAATTCTAAAAATCTATTTATGTTTGGATGGTACAAACTATCTCCCCTCTTTGATTTGAGGGGATCCAAACTCTCATGTTATTCCATTTTAAGTTAAAACACTGAATACAGTCTTAATTCTGCCTCTCTGTACAACTGTCACAATCATTCTTCTGTTCCGTTACTTCAGAGAGCTGAATCTCTGCTTTTGTCTCTGCTTCCTCAATCATTTCAAACCATTATGTAAGCCGCTGTATTTTTAGCCTCATGCTGAATTAATAACATCCAACTTTTATTAAATTGAGTTTACTGTTACATTTATGACATGTACAGACGGCTGGTTGATGCTGATTGGGTGTCTGCTGTCTGTTGCTCTGGTTTACTGATGCTTTAGAGCTGTATCCATCCCTGTTTGGGTTGCCTCAGGTTGTTCAACAGAACTTAATTAGATGGCTCACGCTGGAGTACTCTGAGCCAACCGTGAACGCTCGCCAAGACGTGTCAGTTCCACTCTTCAGATTTTTAGCTCAGGATAATGATTTCTTTGGTGCGCCATTATTAAACTGGTTTTCCATATTTTACATACAGGTGCACTTAAAGGCTTAGAGACTAACTTCATCTGACCAAGAAGTGGGAGAGACAAGACCTTTTTACTATGATTAGCATGGCCTATATGTAGAGCTCCTAGATGAATACTTATGTCTTATAAACCAGAAAGCTTAAAAAAAAAATTACAAAATAAATTACAAAACAATTACAAAAAAATTACAAAAAAATACAAAACAATTACAAAAAAAATACAAAAAAATTACCAAAGAATTACAAAAAAATTACAAAAGTATTTGCTGAATTTGTGTATTAGAATAATGAATCAGTCATTTACTGTATATAAGTCAGGAAGTATTAACAAAAATTGTAAAATGATTTGATTCATTTATGATTTGTGTGCATTGGTATTCCCTTAAAATATACTATTCAATAATCAGTAATATTCAGAATAATTGGGCTTTAATTTCTGTCTCATCACAAGGATTTACACGCCAGCATGTGGTATAGCATATTGTTGTATAAAAAAAGTGAGTATATACAATCACATTTATGTCTAATTAATACAGCTTCTATTTAAATAATATAGACCATCATCATTGGCTGTTGGTCTAGATTCATGGTTTTCAAACATTTTGAAGCGAGGCCCACTACAGACCAAATTCCAGAAATTCCAGAGCACCTAACCTCCCATTGTGGGTAAATGGTGGACTTGCATCTCGTGAGAGTAAAAGCTACAGGCTACATTTGTCTAGTTTTGTGTGTATGTCAGGAGGACCACAGATTGAGAAACACTGGTCTGGATGGGTTGTGGACATTGAATCACTGATGACTTTTCATTTGGATTAAAGTCTTGTATTTTGTTGAAGAGGCACTATACTGAACGAATCCAAAATGAAATAGAATCTGATATAGAGTCCTGTCATACACAGATTATTAACCCACCTGACAGAACACTTTCACACTCACTCTCCTTCTAGAACCATTTCAAATTCAGCTCGGTGTTGCTAAAAGCCGATGCAAACACCGCTCCGGCTGAGCTGCATGATTTCGTGTAGTTTCCCTGTTATTTTGTCTGTGGGTTAATTGCGGCACACAGCACTTAAGTGCTGCTTGACATTCCCTTTTGTGGGCTATGACTGGCCTTCTGCATACAGTCATTTAGCCACGATGATTCACTTTCTGTATGTCGGCTGCACCAGTGATTAAAATGGACGCTGGTTTGTCAATCGTGGAGAAAATCTGCTAAATCAAAGCGCAATTATGAAAAGATTGGAATTAAAAGAGATATCCTGTTTTTGGCACCTTTCAATCAATGCACCGCGCACACCTAGCTCATAGTTTAATTACATTGAGAACTTGGCAAAGCTGTTTTTGTTTCATCATCCAAAGTGGACCCGGGCTCCATTTTATTTCATTAATGAGATAAGAGTGTAAAAAGCTGCTGATGGACGTGGAAAAAAAGGGGGTGTTGAAAAGTGTTGAAGAGATTTTTTTCCCTAAATCGGGCTTTTCGCTGAGCGCAGAGAGAGGGAGAGGTGACTGAAAGCAAGACTTAGACATTGATTAAGATTTCCTCCTGACCCTCCGGACTGGCCTCTCCCCATAGACTGACCCTAATCCCACTTTGAACAATGACCAGAGATTACGCCGAAATAATCTGTAATCTATCTAAACTGTCAGCGAGGTTTGGCACCTTTCGCTCCCCGTAACCCGGATTTAGGGCTGATCCGGGCTCATGTTAGGTCTGCTCATATACAGTATAAACATAACACTATACACTGAAAAAAGTAATAAAAATCTTTCATTCTGTCAGTTTATCAGTCCAACTATCAACTACCATGGACTATTTCCATGATACAATTATAGAAATCTGGAATGTGTGGATTAACGCATACAGCATCTGGAAATGGGAAATATTACATGTGATTTGAATGCATCATTTAGGTTAGTCAGTGATTATTCCACAATTTGTGAGAGCGTCATGTTACTTTTTCCAGTGTAGGGAGGGTCAGCCATAGAAAAAACAAGAGATTACATTTGAACTGTCAAGACGGGATCAGAGCTGTGGTATTACGAGCCTCTCTTCACAGGCTTTCTCAATACAACATATCATTTATCAAGAGGATTGGAGTGTAATCTTACCAAGTAGACGCAGTTACCCTCACTATTGTGTACAGTGTTGAACCCGTCATCCTGTTTGGCCTGCCAGCTATGACATATGTAACATTATTGCAAGGGTAATAGAGGGTAATGTATCTGTCAATCATAAATGTACAACAGCATCAGCAGATTGGCTTCAGGTCCAAGGGAGGATTCAGATGACCAGCCACAATGTCAGGTTTTAGAGGTTTGATGTGTGTTGGTGTGTGATTTGAATTTCTGCACTTGAGAGACTTCATGATGGATATCAGGTTAGGGCCTATAGTTCAAGATTTACACCTGGTCTATGCTAGTGTGGCTATCATTGTTTGAAATGAAAAGAGATATAATAATAACTGTTAGTTTGGTCTAGTCTGTTTATGTGATTATACTATGGTTGGAGATGCCTCTGAAACTGCCTCTTAATGTTACTTGATAGCCTTATGGCCCAACCAACACATTGAAAAACACTCATCCAATCAGAGAAAAAGCATATTTGAGAGTTTCCCATAGGGGTGTGCGATATGGCAATAAAAGATTGAATCGTGATGTTATGATGATCTGCTAATTTGGGAAGATCATTTAATCATCCTAGAGTACATTACATTATGCTCACTGTCATTTTTACTGTAACAATGCCAGTGTTCACCTGAATAAAATGAGAGAGAGAGAGAGAGAGAGAGAGAGAGAGAGAGAGAGAGACAGAGAGATTGAAGAAGATTGTTCATGGCAGTACCTTCCACCAAAGGCCTGACCATTCAGCTGATCACTACAGAGCCTTGTTCGGTTGGACCACTGCAGGTGTCAAATGTGACAAAAACTCACGAAAGAATGATTCAATTTCTTTCTTGCCGTTAGTAACAATATAATATAGTTACCAAAAGTTTTAGACTATTAAATGCATTGAGTTTGGGGATAATTCATCACAGTGAATAACAGTATTGGTGGAGTGTGCTGTACGGCTTTGATCTGATAAAACTCCGCAGACACAGCTCTCTGCTCTTTGGGGTTTCTGAGCGGAGTTTGCCATAGATTTCTGAACAGCAACAGATGTAATATTCTTTTCACTTTGATGCATAGTGGCCCATGGGAGAGGCCTGCTGCTGCACCATTAGTTTTACGTGAATAACTTCAGCGGGGAGCTCCCTTTGTAGACCCAAACAATGCTAATGTATGTGGCACAGAGTAAAACACATTGAATACTGGTGTTTCTAAGCAGCAGCAGCCTCTGTATTAAAGGTCATGGAGGCAAAATGTCTTATTGTGTAATGAGAAAGTACCCTTACTGGCCTCTTTATTAGGTAAAGCGTGTGTGGTCTTTTGTCTTTGTATTGAGAGTGGGTTCTCCTTAATGTGATTCAAGGTTATTTGTGCTAATGTTGCCTTTATATTATCTCTAACCAGTCTCTGATCTCTGACACCAACAAGATATTTTCACCCTCATAACTGCCACTCACTGGATTTTTTAAACAATTTGTCAACAATTTGTCTGTAAACCCTAGTTGAAGATTTACAGATACAATTTCTGAAATGCTAAAAGATTGTTCTTCCTGAATCCACTTTAAATTCAAAAATCATATGCTACAATAATACTGATCTTTTTTATTTTTTTACACCATTTTCTTGTAATAAATATGAATTATCCCACTAATTAAAAGCTAGTGTAGCACAGTGTAATTAGAGCTCATGTCAGACCCGTATAAATAATACAACCAAGTCAGCTCTTACCAAAGTCCCAGATTTTGTGAGCGACATCATTTAGCTGTTTTTGTGGTGAAACTGGCTTCAACCTGCTTGCTAAAGGAAAACTGTGGTCTCCTCCTGTCATAAATGCCATCTATTCAGGTGTAACTAATGTCGTTGATGTGAAGAGTGGGCTGCTTTGTGGGGGACTGTTAATGAGCTGAGAACCACAGAAAGAAAGAGAACGGGTAACTGCTTATCTTTGTGTCTTTAGAGGCATGTGGACTGCACTAATTGGATGACTGCTGTGAATGGCCACAGTGTTGACAGCTGACAGTGTGCTTATATGAACCAACACACTGTCATGTAAGGTACTGCATTTTTGTTATAGGTACAAAGAAAGTACATCAATGGACATCATACATATGTCAGGCACACTTCCATTTCTGTTTTATAAATACTAATTCTTGTACAGAAATCAATCACTCCATTCTCTTTGCTAACACAGCAGCTTGGCCAGACAAAATTATATTTATTGGCATTCTGAAGGTCCAGGGCCTCCCCTTGAAAGCTGTGTTCTGCCAAGTTTGATTCTAACTAACCACAGCTTTTGATCTGTGATAGAGTTTATGTCACGGTTTGCTTCACACTGCATAATTTCAGTTCCCGTGGATTTTCTGGTTGGTCATATGTTATTCACATCAGGGACTAGATCATTTCTATGTATAAAACTAAAAGAGTAGACCAGGCTCACTGTGAGGAGTTTGTCAACATTACTTTTGATATTTCCAATGTCTATGTGGTGTCCAAGGTGTGGCCTGAGGACCAGTATGGCACCTGACCAGATCTGATTAGGCCCTTGGCTTCAAAGATCAAATGTATTGCTTATCAGCCAGTACAGCCTGTGAACTATTCTTTTTTGTCTAAAGAAATTCAAATTGATGTTTAATTTTTTACGTTATAAAGTGACAGTTCTCCATATGTACACCCCCACTAATCTTCTATGAAATATTTCATGCTTTGTTCCCTGAATAAATCACCAACAACAATCATGTCATATGTATTTGATCACTTTTTAAAAACTGTCCTTTAAAGAGTAACTAAACCCTGAAGCAACATGAACACCTTCAGGTTAAGCAGTGGAAACTGAAGTTCAATTCTCCTATTGGTCAAAGTTATGTCATACTATGGTTCTATGTCACAGGCCCTCAGGCTCTGATAGGCCCATGTCTCATTTAGACACACACCTGTAGTGAATCAGGAGTTTGATTTGAGAGCATGGCTCCCACCACATTCACCCCAAGCCTTCACCAGCCTCTGTCCCTACAGGCACTGCCCATTTGTGAAGCATGTTTCATTTTCTGGCCGTGTGTTTACTGTGGATCTGACCAAGGTGTTTAGTTCCGCTTTAAATTTAGTTGTAGCCTGAACTGAAAATATCCCAGGGTGACGTATCGCGGTCCACAGTGTGTTACATCATCAAAGTAAAACTCGTCTTCATCACTTCCAACCAGATCCGTATAAAAGCATGAAATTGGTTTGAACATGGCGTCCTTTAAACATACCCCATCCCACACTGTCACTCATCACTCCGGTGTGACGTCCCAGCTGATGAAGATGATGAAGAACGGTGCTGCTGCTGTGATGAGCTGTCTGTGACCTACTTCCTCTGTCTCCATGTTAAATAGTTAATAGATCCTGAGTGCAGTCTCTCTGGGGAGCGCCAAATATAGTCCTCCCAACACGGTGCCAAGGTGTTTTATTTATTTTACCAAATCCCTCCACAGCCGTAGCCAGCATCACGCCAGCTCACGTGCACACCAGAAGTTCTCGTAGGATAACAGTCTGGAGTTTCAGACATGTTTTAGGAAGCCATTATCTCGCTTCTGTGGCTTCAGCAGCAGAACCGACCCTGGCATGAGTGTTGCTGTTGATACTTTGATACATTTTAGATTCAAAAAGATGAACACTAACTGGTTATTTTAGCAAATGAGTTCAAGTTCTATGCCACTGAATAGCATCATGCTCATATTCTCAAGACCAACCTGCTGAAGTTCAACATTATTAGGTATAATGTCTCTCTACCTAGACCAGAAGCCCTTTATGAAGAAGAAAACAACAATGCCAGTTACGTCGCCCGGATTGGTGTCACCGGGGTCCCACCCTGGAGCCAGGCCTGGGGTTGGGGCACGCAGGCGAGTTCCTGGTGGCCGGGTCACTCCCCACGGGGCACGGCCGGGTCCAGCCCAAAGAGACAACGTGGGGCTGCCCTCCTGTGGACCCACCACCCGCAGGAGGAACCATAAGGGGCCAGTGCAGTGTGGATCGGGTGGTGGTTGAAGGCGGGAGCCTCAGCGACCAGATCCCCGGACGCAGAATCTCGCTCTTGGACCTGGACGCCTCCCCCGGGAGGTGTTTCAGGCAGGTCCCACTGAAAGGAGGCCCCAGGGAAGACCCAGGACACGCTGGAGTGTCTGGTGAGAGGGAAGTCTGGGCGTCCCTGCTTAGACTGCTGCTGCCCCGGATAAGCGGAAGAAGATGGATGGATGGATACCTAGACCAGGGGTGGGCAAACCTTTTGACTCAAAGGCCACATGGGGTTTAAAAATGATATTCGATTCGATTCGATCAGACCTCGGTGAAAAATGTCAATGTGGAGTTAACTGGTTACTGCAGGTTATAACAATGTGAGTGATAAATTGGTAATATTTTATCATTTAAAAAACATGAGAAAATGCTTGCTGCATGTGCCCCCGGGCCACAGTTTTACCCACCCCTGTACTATATATGAGTATAGAAGATTTAAGATATTATATGTATATATGTGTGTCTTATGTTCAACTCAAAATAGTCAAAGCCATTGTATTGTATTGATTATTGTATTACTGATTTAATTGTGTAAAATGCTGGCAAATGACTTTATGAGTTTGTTTTACCACAGCAATACACATTTTGATAGTCATAAGGGAAATGTAACAATAACAAAAGGCTATTTGCTTCATTTTATTTCAATTATGAACCATTAAAAGCTCATCAAAATCTGTAGATTTCTCCTGGGCTCCCTGAGCTTTCCTAATGTACAGTGTTTAGCATCATCAAAGACTTTTGTTATGGCAATTAAAGGCATATCTAACCTCTTGCTAAGCTTTTTATAGCCTGGGTTTTCATAATTTTATGTTTGGGAAATAAGTTTTGACATGTTTGTTAGTTAATCTCTGATAATGGACCAGCTTTATGCTTAAAGACCAGAGCCTAGATTCAAAATATTTGGCCTCCAATGGGTTGTTCCCAATGTAGATTACAGCAACTCCAACAGTCCTAGCAAACGGCTGATGCCATAAAGTTATTAAACTCAAATGAACTTCCTTTTTCTCAGGCCTCCAAAAGGGGCTGAAGAGACAGAAAGTCAGGGTCAAATGCAAAATGTGACATAGTAAACTTTCATGGAATGGTTTCAACCCCACGATGCCAGGACGAGCTGTTCAGCTCTGCTTATATGTGCTGCAGCTCTACCAACTGAGCTAAACACAGCACAGAGCCATTCACTTATATGCCAAGTGAGGGTCTGGCTAGCACTTCTAAACATCAATCATAACCTAAAATAGGGTTTATGTGAGTCTTTTTTTACTCTGATACAACCTAAACACTGCAATACTGCAAATACAGTTCTAGATTTTGTATAGTATCTCTGCCCAGTGTGCAAATCAGTGTGTCAAACATACAAAAGAGTGTACACCATGTATTATGGCCAATTGCATGGACTGACAAAGATACATATAGACATCAGTTTACTATCTATTTATTTGATGGGTGAAACCTGCCTGAGCACAAGGAGAACATGCTAGTTCCACACAGAGAGCCTCTTTTGAGTTTTTTAATCAAACCTGGGGATTTCTGCTGTTAATGCTAATCACTTGGCCCTGAGGTCATGTCTTTGGGCAGTGGGGAGAAGCTGGAGTACACATGAAAAACACATATTAACAACGGGAGGACATGCAGTCTCCACTTAAGGATCAAACCCACGACGGCAGGCCACTGGAATATAAAACTGAAGACGTATTTCACCAATGCTCTATGCTCAATGCAGATTTCATGCTCTTGGGTTGACCCTCAGACGATGAAGGCAAACCTGAGCAGAACTGTCATATTCTTTGATATTCAAACACTGCACTTTGGTAAAAACCCAGCGGGCGACAAAATGACAGCACCTGCTACAGAGCGAGCAGTCAGCATGAGGTAGATTCACAGAGCTTAAGAGGAAACCAGCCATGACAAAGATTTCAAATTCACTCATTTCTTCTACAGCCTTTATGAATTTATATGCAAACACTGGTCTCCTGCTGTTTCCACCGGGCTTTTTAATGAAGACTTGGTAGAGCCTATAGTTAGATGGTATCTGTGAAGGAGAAATGTAAAAACGAGCAGAAAGGGGCTGTTTGAGTTCTCCCTGTGCACATTAGGACTGTTATGTAAGTGCTGTATCCGGGCAGAACAGGAAGAGAGGCTAATGATGACAATGGGGAAACATAAGGGTAATTGTTTTTTAATCAGGCTTTTCTTAGATGTCTTAAGTGATTAAATGTTAACACTGCACCAGAAGAAGCAGAAACATGGAATTAAAGATTTCAAATAGAATCTACTGGACAGTCACTAAACTGTGGTGAGTCCAGTGGTCCACTTGACTTCTGATCTTGGCTGATCGGCTGTAATCTCAAATCTAAAGATTAGAAAGGATTAGTACAATGTAGTACACAGTTCATCAAACACACATACTGTACAAGATTGATAACTCACTTACATACAGCTCTTCTCCTGTACAAGGGTAGGCAGTAGCATTTCATGATATAGGGCCTGTATTATACATTTCATTTGTCCTATGGGAATTGAAATGAGTAGATCGGGGAATTACTTGCATTTGCAGAGTAGAATTAGCTGATAATGTGTTGTATCAAATAAGGACTAAGTATACATAACCAACTTTGGCTGGGCTGGCTAACCTTTCTAGAAGCTGTAGTTAAAATATTGCATATACGTTTTTTGGTTTGTAAGTTATTTTCTGACTTTCCTGATTCATAGATTTAATAGATCCATTTTGTCTTCTTATTATAGAATGATTGTTATATTTCGTTTAGTAGGACAATAGAGATGTTTTTACCTTGACATGTTTCCACTGCTCTACAGTCTTCCTCAGAAGCGTCACATGACCGCTGTTGCCTTTATCAGCTGCTCTTTCCTGACGGACCCTACAGGTCTATCAGACTGTCAACGCCCCCCGCTGTGCGCTGGTCTCATAACATAAACGATCCATCATCTCGATTCATGGTGCCCTGTTTATGTATTTCAGTCGCCTCTTTTATCCACCGTTGGTATTTGTCTGTTTCTGCTCTGAGGATCTTTGAGTTGTCAAAGTCCAAGAAAAAGAGCAGCTGATAAAGGCACGTAACAGCGGTCATGTAACAGCGGTCATGTAACAGCGGTCATGAAACAGCGGTCATGTAACAGCGGTCATGTAACAGCGGTCATGTAACAGCGGTCATGTAACAGCGGTCATGTGATGCTTCTGAATGAAATATAACAGTAATTTCCTGACTCATGATACAGTGGACTCAAATAGAGCCACCTCTTCTTCACACTTTTTCATCTTAATAAATAAAATAGAGACATTCCTACTCAGGAGTATTGTGAACCTTACTTTCTCTCAACATTATTGTGGTATTTTGCTGGATGTGATGGATACTCCAAATGAAAGAAATGACAAAATCTCATTAATACTATCTTGGTGCATTTATCTTCATTGCTTACTGTGTTGAGTGATCACTCTTTTGTTATTGAGGCGATGCAGCTGAGGGCAGACTGCTGTGGGGTGGGTGGAGTAGTGATGTATATTTCCACCTCTGCTGCCCTGCCTCATGGGCTCAGTACAATCAAACAGATGAGAGGCAGCGTGCTGCCCCCGGTCCCAGCGGCGCACATCTCCTTTCATTTCTCTGTAAACACTAAAAAACACTAAAACAGATGGCCATGCTGTCAAACAAGATCCTCTGTCACACACTGGAGTTATGGCACTTTTATCCTGACTTTATTTCTTCCTCACTCCCACACCACACTTCTAAAGGCAATTTGTGGAAGGGTTAGTGCTCAAGTGTGTGTGTGTGTAGGGCTTCTCACATCCCAGCCATATGGCAACCCTTTTGCTTAGTTTTATTAAATGATTAGCTAAAACACCGCCACCTTACTTTACTAATACATGACACCAAGGAGTTTAGCATCAGACCACTGCAAAAATATTCTACACCTCATTAAAAGCTGGACCATGAAACCAATCCATCAAATCCATCAATTTTCTATTTTCTTCAGTTGTATGCAGGGCCATGTCACAGAACAGACTTCCCAGACTTCCTTCAATTCAATTCAATTTTATTTGTATAGCCCTATATCACAACACAGTTGCCTCAGAGGGCTTCACAAAAAGAGATGCATGTAAACAATAAACAGGTTCATAGCAAACAGTACATCAAGATGAATGAGGAGATGCAGCAGGTTTAGGGGCACATCCAAGTGAATGAGGAGATAGTAGAAGGGGGCATCCAGATGAATGAGGAGATGCAGCAGGTTTAGGGGCACATCCAGGTGAATGAGGAGATAGTAGAAGGGGGCATCCAGATGAATGAGGAGATGCAGCAGGTTTAGGGGTACATCCAGGTGAATGAGGAGATAGTAGAAGGGGGCATCCAGATGAATGAGGAGATGCAGCAGGTTTCCGTCCCTCCTACTTTTTTCAAAAGTGGGGTCTTATCACTTGCTCGTAGCGATTGCAGACGGAGCCGCAGCGTCTGGGTCTTATACAAACTTTGCTAACGTGACTTCTTTGTTAACAACAATTGTGTGCGGCTGTTTGTGGCTTTTCAACGGCATCTCTGATTGGTTTACTATACATTGCTAAACTCCACCTTTGAAATTGAATGCAGTCAACTAGAGAGACCAGACTATCATAGAATAATGTAGGAAACGTGAGTTGCTACTGGCCAGATTAGCTCTTGCTTGGCCAAAAACATCAGGGAAAAATAATAATTATGACAGATTACTGTTTTTACATCATAGAAACAGGGACAGTTAATCACATTTAAGCATATTAAGCAAACAATTTCTCCAGACTATATCTTTAATGTACAATAATTAGGTTGTACCTCAAAGACTGCATTTATTTATTTAACACATAATAAAAAGGCAATTGAATACAAAAATCTAAGGTACAAATTCATGGACGTGGTGGAAGCCTGAATGAACTTGAGTCTGTTTTTTATACATAGTTAGTGAGGTCAATATTTATATTTCAGAGTTTAGCACCACAGAATCTAATTGAGAACAGAAGCCTGCCTAGTACTATAGTTGTGAATTTTAGATACAGTTAGTATCATAAATTGGTCTGAACACAAATATACACATCTGAAGTGTTAAAAATAGCGGCATAACTCTCCCTGACAGTGAGTATAAAACTTGTGTGCAGAGGGCCAGTTACTTCCAGTCAGTGCATGCGGTGGTGTTTCTGTGCTGAAGCGGAGTGGAGGAGAACAGTCAGGAGATGTTAGAGCCAGTGAACATGCTCCTGCTGCAGTAACATGGATTATAAATCAACAGAGTTCTCTTCTGAAGCTCCCATCACACGAACACCAGCAATGACCTGAAACACGACTTTACAACACGCATGGCTTCTCACAAGAGCTCAGAGGGAGTATGGAGAAGACACGCACATGCATCTTAAAGTAGAGATCTGGTTTAAAATGAGGCTGTATTATCACAGTACACTCATTGGCCACTTTATTAGGTACACCCTCAATGATCTGCTGTCTGTAGAACTTGGTTGTTATTTGCTTGATATTCACAGGGTTGACTGATATCAGCATGGACCCGTAGGGGATATAGATGGCCGATATTACCCTGTTAAAAAAGGATCACTTCTAGGTCTTTAGGTGTAGAAACAGCCAGAGAAAGAAAAGCCAATTCAAAAAAGGATACATTTAAAAGCAGTTATTAAGCCGATATTATGGAATCGCGTTGGTCCGCGTCCGCAGATCCTACGTGTAAACACGAAAACTCAAAAACTAATTGCCGGATCAGTTTGAACTTTTGCACACGGGTACATATCATGAAGATGCTGAACTGGATTGATTTGGGTACTTCTACGATTAATGACAATTTAATAATTACCTAATTAATGAAGCACTTTCATTTAACCAATAATCCTGCTGAACATAAACAAAATTGCATTAATTTTGGCACAGCTAGTGTATACTTAATGTACATAGGCACATTACAGAGGTCAAATAAAGAATTCCTCTATAGCGCCCCCATGTTTATGACCCCTATGGGACCCTGGACACACTTACTTTGGCAGAGAGCAATGA
>JAVQKC010100822.1:0-16115 GCA_036025475.1 Philypnodon macrostomus | reverse complement strand
GGTAACAGTTGTAGCAGACGTACGGGGCAGACATACGGGGCAGACGTACAGGGCAGACGTACGGGGCCGTTTTCGCCGATATACACCTTGCTGTCGGGGACGACAGCACAGGCCTAGTTTATTCAAGCTCTAATAAATTGTTTGTTCTTAGATGGAGAAGCCATGGACACATCAGCTGACCACTCAATGGACAAGGTTAAGAAAAGATACAGAAAGAAGAGAACAAAGTTGGAAGAGACATTTCCATCATATTTACAGGTAAATATATATTTTTTTCAAACTTCAATAGGTTCAATACTTTTACAAAACTGCAAAAAAAACTCTTATTTTGTTATGCCTTAGGCCCAATGTTTTCCATCCATCTAGTTTTCATCAGGGGTTCAATACTTTCATTTGAGCTATCAGTATGAAACGCCACCTGTGTGTCCAGTGTAAAAGTTAGTTTTGTCTTGTGCTGTCAATTCTAGGAGGCATTTTTTGGCCGTGACCTCTTGGACCGCAGCCGTTTGATTGAGAGGAGGGCTGGATCAGAGGCTCCAGCTCCCAGCCAACCAGGGCCTACTCCAGTTTTGGGACCAATGAAAGGCCTCGTCCCTATATCACACGGTCACGCTCCCCAGAAACAAGGATCACTGCGTATGTCTTTTATTTCAGATTAAAAGTCACAGGGTTCCTACCAAATACATATATATTTTATTATAGCAGAGACAGTATAATTTTGAATGAGAGGTTGGTAGGAACCCTACATTTACATTTTCATCTCATACATTTGTATTTGCTCATTTGTTGAATCATTTCTGTGACATCCAGCCATTTCAGAGGAGGCTCTAGTGGATCTGTCTGACGTACTCAACAAGGATCCTCACATACTGGCCACAGGACAGACAGGTAACGTTCATTCACCACTATTCAGCACATAATCACTATTCACCATAATTCACCACAATCCACCAAAATCAACATGCATATTACTGCATAGGCTGTTGGATTAAAAATGCTTTTAAATTTGAATACAATATTTGTTACGTTAAAACAACAAATATAAATACACAAACAAGATAGAAAAGTGAGTTAGTTTATGTACAGTATTATCCTTAAAATTAAACTTGGTTTTAGTTTATAAGTTCATATCATATTTTTTGTAAATTTTTGTAGGTCAGTTCCAGGTTGAGCGTTCACTGTCTCCATTTGGTAAGATTTAACTCAATTAGGTTGACCTTTTTCTTTGACCTCCTACATCCAGAGTTTCCTTTTCCTTCAAAACATCAGTCTGTTTCTGCTTTTTTCAAAATTCTTCTAAACTGCCACATTTACCATCTGCCTTCACAATTTACAGTTTCTAACAAAACTTTCCCTTTTTCCTCTAGAAAAAAACCCCTGCTTCTTTTATCTGGATTCTTCACACTCACAACGATACTTGTATTTTCTGTGTTTGTTTTCTTTTCATGTCTAATTTCTTCTGTTTTATTTAGCTGGTTTGGACATCAGCTCAATGGATGAAGGAAGTGGGAGGAATCAAAGATCAGTGCAGGAAGAGCCTCTGGACGCCATACTGAGCCCTGAACTGGATAAAATGGTGTCTGACGGTGAGATGAAATTCAAACTAATAGGAAAAAAAGACTTAAACGCTACTAGAATAAAATTGTTTTACAATTAAATAAGTTCAAAAGTTAAAACATGTATTTTTCAAAACAATTGTCTGTTTGCTAACCTGACAGATTGTGTGCCCCAGTTTTAGTTTGTATAATTTTATTGTAAGACGCCTTTAATATAAATGTATTTCTTCTACTTTTATCTTTTGATGATCCTCCAGGTGCTATTCTCAGCAAACTCTACAAAATACCTGGTGAGTCACTCAGAAAACAAATTACTACTTATAAATCTATATTTTATAATGCATGTTTTAAAACATATATTTTGCATTTTGCTTGTTGCAGAGCTCGAGGGGAAGGATGTGGAAGACTTGTTCACTGCTGTCCTCAGTCCAAATAGTAACAGCAGCAGCAGCCAATCAGAACACCAGCAGACCAGCAACAAGATGCACCCTAGTGTACCAGGTAAACTTGTGAAATAGAATAAATGTCCAATCCATGTGTTACTAGCTAATCATTTTTGAAGTGGTATTGGTGTGAACTATTGGCTTCAGTTCACATAGTCCTTGTATCTAAGAAAGCTAAAGTAATTCTTTAGAGTGTCCTTGACTAAACTGTCTATACTTTTTTAAATCAAAAGTCTTTAAATCCAACACTGAGAAGTAGATCTTGTATTATTAACCCAGTGTTAAAATTTTTAAATTTGAATAATATGAATATGAATAAACTTTTATTTCTGTTTTTTCTCCAGGAGGTTCATTCCCTCGCCTCCCGCTCATGAACGGTCTGATGGGCTCCTCTGCTCACTTCTCCAACTCTCCCATGATGCCCTTTGGTCCTCAGGGTGTGCCCCGCTTCAGGATTGCTCCTCCCTCTGGCCCCGCCCAGACTCTTCCAAGTCCCGCCCACTCCATGCAGCCATCCAATCAGGTTACAGTGGCGGTGGAGGAACAGGATGCTCTGTCCACGGCTCAGAGAGGGATGCTGAAGTGGGAGAAGGAGGAGCCTCTGGGTGAACTGGCCACAGTCGCCCCAGTTCTGTACTGCAACATCAAGTTCCCTCAGCTCAAAGACCAGTATCCAGGTGGGTTTCAGGCTAAAGACGGGGCACTGCTGTCAATAGATACATTTTTAAAATCAGATTAATCACATCTTTGGGCTGTGATTAATCATGATTCTTTATTAAATTGGGTTTTTTGTGATTACATTTTTTTAGTTTTTATGTATATGGCTCTACCACCCCTAGCCCCCTGATGTTGCTATCGCTGCCGCTGCTCTAGCTGCACTGGTCGAGTCAGACAGTCACAGTCAAAAAATAAAAATATTTTATTAATTAATGTGATTCTCCACGCTTATGTCTCACTCTATGGACAGGGTCCCACTCGCTACAACCCACTTTATCTCTCCGCTCTCCTCTGTGCTGCTCTCTCAAACAGAGGAGAATGTGTGATTAATCTGCATTAATTGATCAATAACACACAAATCATTTTTAATTAATTGCATGCGGTTGTGTGTGAACGCTGACAGCCCTAGTAAAAATATTAAATATCTCACATTAAGGATTTACCACGTGCCAGAATTTTCATTGCAAAGACGCCAAGGATGATGTTCTTTGGATGCCAAAGATGATGGTCTTTGGACTGTTTTGTTCCAATTGCTGCCCACAAAACGTACCATTTATGTTACAAGCTTAAGCCAGTATCAAGACGTGGTGTGCCATTACAGATATGTAACATGCATGTGGACAGTAAATCACTCATGCTTGATATCGATTTCTGATGAAAGCCCTCTGGCTTAGACTTGATTTTGTCATGACTTAGACTTTTACATTATATTCAAATCTTCCTTGTTTTCAGATTGGCCGTCCAGAATGAAGCAGATTGCCAAACTGTGGAGAAAAGCCAGCTCCCAAGACAGAGCTCCATTTGTTGTGAGTGATTACTTTATTTAGATGAATGGATAAAGAAAGGCTCCCACATCCATACTTGGTTAATCCCATGCTAACACTTGTTTTTTTTCTAGCAAAAAGCGAGAGATAACCGAGCGGCCCAGCGCATTAACAAAGTACAGCTCCCGCCCGACCCTCTAAAACGGCACGCCCCGACTCCGCAGATGACCTACGACCATGTGTCCATGGAAACAGACTTGGCATTTAAAGACCCTCTGAGACCAAAGGAGACAGAGCAGGAGCAGGAGTGGAAGATGAGACAGGTCAGAGTGGGTTTGGTGACGGGCTGCTGTCATTTTAACACATCATCCACATCATGGAATAGAGCAGAGAAAACCAACAACAAACAGTATAATTAAATAAATAAAACACTGGTCAAAATAATAAAAAAAATCCATGCAGTCACATGGTGAAATAGACAATAAAAAACAAAGTTACGAAAACTGCTTAGGGCTGAAATACTATGATTTGCCCCTGGGCCGCACTTTGGACATGTCAGATCTAGATAAATAAACTCTGTGGGTTTGAGTAAAAAATGTAGCCCATCTTGATTTTGATACGGTACCGTTACTTGTGTCAAAGTAGGGTTTTTCCTCATTAATTCTTGTTGGTTTCCCCTGTGAGTAGTTCCCATGTTAACCCCAGCTGCATGTGGAGGTTTAGCAGAGACGGTGGATGATGCAGTAAAGTGGGCGGGGCTCCATTTACATATTTACAAATTCATTTGAATATTAACGATGTGCATGAGGTCTCTCACTAATGTTTCTAACTGTCATTGAAAAGGGAGAGGTAAATGACAGATGGGGAGCCGGTCTAAAATCACCATCACATAAAGATTGTCCCTTCCAGGCATCTGTAGCAGGAGCTGGCAAAGAGGCTTTGGTAAGATCTCAACTCGTTCGAGGCAGACTTCTGGATCCAACATACTCTGATATCCCGAGAGTGAGAGTCTGTAGGGACCAGGTTGCTGGAGGTCACAGAGGATCATAATGCTGTACAAATTACTTTGCCTACCTGCCTGTACAAAACTTTCACAGTTAAATAGAATAGATTACTTTAAACAATAACTTTACTTTCTCTAATTTCCATTTACAATGTAGATATAAATGACCAGTTTTTGTTACACATTGTTTTATAGGAGATGTATTATGTGAGCTGTCGTCACGTTAGCTTAATGGACAACCAGTACAATCCTCTGTGATGTCCAGATCTAACTGGTTAAACCCTACTATGCATCCACATACTGTAGAGCATCTCACCTCAAAGAGGATTTCAGAAAGTTGGACACAGAACAAACACAGACATATTCTCTGAGTCAGGTTGAATTTAGACTAAATTATGTTTTTAACTTGGTGACTTGGAGCTGTTGTCTGTGGCTCGGTCTGTCTCTGAACTCAAATGATTTTATGATAAAACAAGTTTTTTTTATTTTTAAATTTAAAAAAGTACACAGAAGCTGAGACAGTAGCAGGTGAGAGACAGAGAGACCCCTTACTACCACTGCAAGAACTCAACGCTACAGTTGCAACTAAATATTTTAACTTAGTCAAACTTTGTGAATGAATAAATTATACAAATACATTTTTAGTCTAAACATAACTGTTCAAATCACTTCCCCACCACTGTCCACTGCATGCTCCATCTTCAGAAACAGAATCAGGGACAGAGAGCATTATCACGTCATGTTGAAACTCATCTCAGCCTCAGACAGTACAAACTAATGGACCACTTTTATTGATCTGCAGTGTATCAGCCAGCCACACCTACAGCAACATAGGTCATCTATCGCTACACCTGCTACAAGTTCACAGGAGGATTTTTCTTAAATTGGTTACAACCCAAAACGTATTTTTAGATTCTGAAAGACTTTGTCATTCCAGCATTGTTAAATGTATACTATTTACATTGACTCTTCTTGGTCCATTAATTTGAACTGTATTAAGTCCGAACAAACAACTCTCTCTCGCTGACATAACTTCCTACTTTTCTTCTTTTTTTACAGCAAATGCGTCAGAAAAGCAAGCAGTTGGCAAAGATCGAAGCAAATCAGAAACTAGAGCAGGTGAAGAATGAGCAACTTCTACAACAGCGACAGCAGCAGCAGCTTCTCACCAATCAGAGGCTGTGTGGTGGCGTTTCCCCGGAGACCGGCAGCCGCAGCCCCATGATGCCCAATCAGCTGCTGGGTGCTGGGGGTCCTGCCTCAGGATTAGCTGATGATGTGTTCCTGCGCCCACAGGCCCCGCCCCCCTCTGGCTTCTCTCCGTCCTCTCCTCAGATGTTCTCCCCTCCATCCTCCAGGCCATCCTCGCCCTGGGACCCCTACAATAAAGTGGTGGGGACCCCGCGACCCCCCAGTGGCCCACAGCCCCCACCTCAGCCCCGGAGGAACTCACTCGGTGCCTCGCCGGCCCACGATGCACTGGGGTCTCCATCTCCCGACGCTAAAGGGACAGATGTGAATAGGACTATAGCTCCTCAGACTGGTACGCCTCACTCACATCAGCATCATCACGTTTTAGCTGTTTTTGTTAACATCATTCTTAAAATAAGTATCTGCACCATTTCTTGAATGGGATCATGTACATGTGAGTTGTTCTGGGCCCTGTTATGTAGGCCTTGAACCCTCTGTTTTTGTTGCAGGTCTGCAGCAGATCAGACCTGGGATGATGAGCCCATCATCAGTTGAACACTTTCGTCTCTCTGCCCTTCGTCCTGACTCCTACCAGCGTCCCCCAGTGTTCAAAGCCCCAATGCCTCCTCACCAACAGGAGGCCTTTAATGTGCCCCGCCGTGACCCCACCCGACCCACAGACCTGGGCTTTCCCCTGTCCCAGGACTTTCCCTCCAGCCCTCTGTCTGGACTCGGCTCTCCTCACCGCAGCCCATACTCCCAGACCCCCGGGACCCCCAGGCCGGATTATGCCCAGCAGATGGGGGATGTGCTCAGCCACCAGTCCCCTCTAACCTCCAGACCATCCCCGGACCCTTATTCCAACCCTCAGACACCCGGTACCCCACGGTTCCCTCGCTCTCCTGTGGGTACCCCGAGGCCCTCTCCAGAGGCATACACCCAGCCCACAGACACTTTCTCTGCCTCAGGGTCATCTCCCAGACCTCCAGGTCTGACCACAGAGGCAGCTGGCTTTACATCACATCATCAGGTAATGACTAGGGTTTATAGATGGATATCCATTTGAAGTGTTTTTGTCTTTAGAGTTGATGTGCAATATATATAATTAAAAAGTAGTTTTATTTGTGGATCATTAAAGTTTAAATCTAAAAAGCACATGGAGCATTTTTTTTTTTTTACTCGGCCATCTTTTATTTGTTGTCCCCATTACTTTGAGGTAAATAGTAGGTGACATTTATATGGTTCTCCGTCAGTATTACATCAAACTTTTAATTTAAGCAAAGTAATTTTTCAAATTACCATTTTGCGTTTCATAGTTGCAGCGCTCTCCAGGCCGACCCCAACCGCAGCCTCAGCAGCAGCAGCACCAGCAGCACCAGCACCAGGACTCATTTCCTAGGACCCCCAGCAGCCAGACCCCAAAGCATTCTGGGATATCAGAGGAGGGCAGCTTTGCGGTACAGACACCAATCCATGACCCATTTGAGCAGAGTCATATGACCCCAGGCCCTCAGAGTGAAAAGACCCCCTCAACCAATGAGATGTCAGCGCTAGGGCCAGATGGACCAATTAGCATCATGCCTCAGATTGGAGACTCAGAGGACAAACTCAGACAGGTAACAAAGTAACAAATTGTGACCTAAAAGTGGGTCATACTACATTAAAAAACACTTTAAGATTTCTTAAATAATGTTGTTCTTGTCTTATTTTACCTCAGCGCCAGCGTCTTCGGCAGCTGATCCTTAGACAACAGCAGCAGAAAAGTGCTCTACGGCAAGAGAAGGGTTTACAGGAAGCAGCCCAAGCACAAACCCCCTCACAGGCTACTCCCCCCACAGGACATGTCCCTCCCCAGGCTCCTTCAGTTGGACTAGGCCACGCCTCCTCTGCCACGGGACACACATCCTCTCAGTCCACCCCTCGTCACTGGTCGCAGGAGGAGCCGGAGCCTTTCGGACGCCCCCCTCCTCCCTATCCCGGGCTCATCAGACCTGTAGGGCCTCATCCTCAGGGGCTGCAAAGGTTTCCCCCAGTGTTCCACATTGACCAGCAGCAGATACGGGGTTTCCCACCCAACGAGGCAGGGGCATTCCCTAGACAGATCAGAGGACCACCCCTCAGGTGAGTGGCAGTTACCCATCTGCAATAGCCTTCCCAAACATTTTTATATTTTGCCAAGTTTGTGAGAACCACTTGTTTTGCAGGTTTGCTGTTCATCCAGGAGCTGCAGCTCTCCAGGAGCCCTTTCTCCGTCCAGCCCAGGGCCCAATGCTTGTTCCTGGGCAGGCTGCTCCAGAGGGAGTGCCTATCCCTATAAGAAGACCCATGCCTCCGGACTTCACTGGGATTAGACCACTTTCTGGACCCAGTGCTCATCCTCACATGATGCAAGGTATGCATTTAAAAAATGTGTCTAGGTTTTGTTTTTTGGTTTAATCTAGGGCTGTCATTGTTAATGCGTTAACGCATGTGATTAATAAAAATAATTACACATTATTGATCAATTAACGCAGATTAATCGTATCATCTGTTTTGGCCGACTTCCACTTCTGTTTTACCTGCAGAAGGTTACCAGCAGCAGAGGTGTTTCATCTGATTAAAAAATAAAATAATTGATTGACAGCACTAGTTTAGACATGATTTAGTCTGACATAAATCCAACTACACAGCATTCTCTTAAAAATTTCGTTTAGGTGTCCCACAGCAGCCTTTCTTGCCCCGCTCTGTCCCAGTCCAGCCTCATCCGTCTCACAGCATCATGGGACAGCCTTACATCGAGCTCAGGCACCGTGCCCTTGAGCACCGTCTCCGGCCTCCTTTCCCTGCTGTTTCCACGGTGACCGAACAGGAAGTTCCACATCCTCGACAGCCACTAGCAATGGGCGCCAATGTGGAGCTCCCAGGGGCTGATGGGATTGAGGAGCACCTGGAGGGAGTGGATTCTGCTGTGAAAGATCTAGAGGATGTGGAAGTTAAAGATCTGGTAGATCTCAACCTCAACTTAGACCCTGAAGATGGTATTAAAGCACTTTTAATCTTACTACTATACTTTTATAACTTCAGTCTTCTTATAATGGTGTCAGTGCAAGTGTTTGGAGGGATAGATGGTTGTCAGCGCAGTTTTTTTAGAAGCCTTAATTTTTGCTTTTTTAACATAACTCAAAGCCTGTGTCATTGCTTCTGTCAGCTTCACTAAATGCTTCTCAATGTCTACAGGTAAAGAGGACTTGGACTTGGCAGCTAATGACCTCCATCTCGATGACTTGTGGATGTCGGGCAAATTTGACCTCATAGCTTACGCAGACCCAGAGCTGAACCTCGACAATGAAGACTTAGACCTCGATCCTGTGGATCAGGACCGGGATAGGAAGTCTGGGGAGCATTCTGCCCAATCAGGGGCCTTGAATCAGGTCAAACAGGAAGTGAAGGATGGTATAAAGATAGAGGGGAGAGAGGCAGCAAGTGTGGCCCAAAACCAAGCACCGCAAACTGGCCACTTTTCTGCTGTCAGGCTCCCTGGTCCAGGTGCTTCAGCTGCCACTGCTGCAGGCCTCAACAAGGTGATGCAAGCAACAAACTTTATTTATTTATTTTTAAGTCTAAATAATCAAAATTCAAATGTATTTCATCTATGTTTGGCATACTTTAACCTTCCACCTTGTCTGTTTCAGGATAATGTGGATGGTCCAGTTCAAGCACTTCAGCCAATAGCCACAGGTAAATAACACAAACATGTTTAGTTAGCTAGTGTAGTGTACTTTCTAATGTGTAGGTTTCTGGTAGTACTCAAGATTATATTAATTTAAGCAAAAATAAATAAATCTAAATAATATTTTGTAAAAAATAAATACAATATTTTCTGGATTATGTCTGTGTATGTAATAAACTGGTTTTGTTTCTTTCTTTGCCCTTCTCTCAGGTCCTCGGGCTGTTTTCCAGCAGAGACCATTTGCACCTTCATCTCTGGCCACTCCTCATCCTCAGGGTCTTCAGCCTCGTCTGGTCTTGAATCCCCAGAATTCAGCACCTCAAACCCATCTACAACCCCAGCCACACCCCCAATCCCAAAACCAGACCCAAATTGAGAGCCAGGAGGAGAACCAAGACCCATCCAAAGCCCGGCCTCTGCTCCTGGAGGAGCAGCCTCTCCTGCTCCAGGACCTTCTTGACCAGGAGAGACAGGAGCAACAGCAACAGCAGCAGATGCAGGCTCTCATCAGACAGAAAACCCCTACTGAACCAGTCTTTCCAAATATGGGTAAGGCCTGGACATGTACTGGTATATACCGCATTTCTTAGTTGCGAACTATTACTAATACTTTATTGGATTATTTTGTTTTATGATAGTCATTTTCTATAGTGAACTAAATGCAATATTATATAACATTGTGGTGCACATTATCATAATTAATCCCACATAAAATGCATTTACACTATACTCTTCCTAAGTAATCTGTTTTATTTTGGCTTTGAATGTTGTAGAAAAGACTGCAAAAATGTGTCATTTTTAAATGTAATTTTTTTTCCAAGACTTTGACTCGATCACAGACCCCATCATGAAAGCCAAAATTGTGGCTCTGAAGGGAATCAACAAGTTCATGACCCAGGCTCCTCTGGCTCTGAACCCGATGGTAAGGTTCCAGCAGCAGCAGCAGCAGCAGCAACAGCAGCAGCAGCAGCAGCAGCAGCAGCAGCAGCAGCAACAGCAACAGCAGCAGCCTCCTCCTGCTCCCAGTGCACCACCAGAGGGAGCTCCACAGACACCTCACCTCCTCGGACCGGTACATGCTTATCTAAATTAACATAATTACTGTTTGTAATGTTTTTTACTGTTACCCACTTTTTGTATCATTTCTCACTCCACAAACCCGGTAATGTTGTGTTATAGTCAATATATCCTACAACCTCAGTCATTCTCATTATAACTTTGATTTAAAATATAGACAAGTTTTAAGACAAACAGTGTTATGAATGTCTTATTTCAGGAGGTGAAACTGCAGCCTCAGATGGTGCGTCCCAGTCCACCAAACTTTGGTCCAGGCTTTGTCAGTGAGTATTTGGGTGTTTATGACATAGTGAAAATTCAGCTTTACAATTAGCCATGGTAACAAAATAAACCTGTGTTGTTTTTCCTGTCTAGATGATGCTCAGCGTCGTCAGTATGAAGAATGGCTTGGAGAGACACAGCAGCTGCTCCAGATGCAACAGCGCCTCCTGGAGGATCAGATCGCTGCTCACCGAAAAACCAAGAAGGCTCTGTCGGCCAAACAGAGAACGGCCAAAAAGGCAGGAAGGCCATTCGCCGAAGAGGACGCTGCTCAACTCAGAAATGTAACTGAACAACAGGGGACAGTCCAGAAACAACTGGAACAGGTAAGAATTTAAACCTAACCAAAAAGTGCAGGTCTAAGTTTGGGACTCAAGTTTGGACTGTATATTTGTCTGTGTTCAGATTCGTAAGCAGCAGAAAGACCATGCTGAACTGATTGAGGATTATCGATCCAAGCAGCAGCAGAGGACTCTCCAGCCTCCCTCAGGTCCTGCTCTGATGCCCCAAGCTCCAAACCCTGGTGCTCCTGTGGCCCCTGGGCTGATGCAGCAGCAGATGGGCCACATGCAGCCTCCTCCTTGTGTCCCTGCTGTGGGCCCTGGAGCCCCGGGTTGGAACCCAGCGGGAGGTGTAGGTCCTGGTGTGATGGCTCAGAGGATGCCCCCTCACATACCTCCACAGATGGACCCCGCTCTGAACACTGGCCCCCAGCCTCCGGCTCAGGGCCCTGGTTTCAACCCAGGGCCCAATGGAGCTGGAGAGGCACCTACTCCTCAGGTAAACAAAAAAAAAACTGTTAAGTGTCTTTCCTCTACAAAACTACAGGAAAGCACATAAAGCGTGCAGACCTCCACCAAGGGAGCTCATTTACATTGATCACTCCCAAAATTTAATCAACTGAAAATTTAATCCAAATCAGTGCAATAGTTACCTCCATGAAGGTAATGATTCCTGGTAGCTTTGTGTGTGTGTTTGTGTGCCCCCCCCCCCCCCCAAGGCAATTAGTGTTGTGTCTGTGTTTTTGATAACCTCTCGTAATAAGATAGTTATATTGCCGAAACGGCCTCTAACTTGCACTGATTAGGCTCAAACCTGAAACACCTAATTACCCCCAGCCCTGAACACATGTGACCAATATGTATAATATAATGTATATAATGTATTGGAGTGGAGGTCTGCACTCTCTGAGTGCTTTCTAGTTTTTGTATAAAGTTTCAATGACATTCTTTAAAAATATCCTTGATCCAGATGGTGATCTGGTTCACTCCCAAAATTTTATCCTGATTGTCTGTGCCTTTTTTCTGTCTAGGTGAAGTTTGACGACAACAACCCATTCAGTGAAGGCTTCCAGGAGAGAGAGCGAAGAGAGCGTCTGAGAGAGCAGCAGGAGAGGCAGAGGGTCCAGCTCATGCATGAGGTACTGTATACTGCCTTTTTAAATTACTGAATAAAATATGATTTAATAGACATTTAAGTCATTGTGTTATGGTCAGGTGGAGAGACATCGCGTTCTGCAGCAGCGTTTAGAGCTGGAGCAGCAGGGCATGATGGGAGGAGGTCCCCGGCCTGTCCCTCCGTCTGCTCCAGGACCTCTTTCTAATCCGACTGGAGACAGCCTGTCTCAGATGCCCTTCTTCAGCTCCGAACTGCCACAAGATTTTCTCCAGTCACCTCCATCTAGACCTCCAGCACCACATCAGGGCCAACAGGGAGCTCAGTTCCCCCAGCAGACCCCACTCCATCCGGGCTTCACTGGGGCCACACTTCACCCTCACCACCAGCAAATGGACCTTCAGAACCGGGCTCGACTCTCAGGCCCTGTTTCAGCTCCTACACAGGCACAGTGCATCGCGGGTGGAATGGGTCAGGCTGGAATGGCCCCCTCTCACCCTGGAACTCAGAGGTTTGGACATGACTCTTCATCTTCCTCACCCTCCACGCCCCGCCCTCCTTCTTCAGGCCACACCCACCTGCCATCAGGCCACACACCTATGCTCCAGCTTTACTCTGAAATCCTTCCTGATGACAAAAAGAATAATCGGAATAAAAAGTGGGAAGGAGGAGGAGACCGGACTCCCCTTTCGTCACACTCCGATGACATCACAGCCCCTCACACCCCTGCTGTCTCTGAAACGGCCAGCTCCACACCCACCAGACCCAGTACTGACCAATCGGAGCTGTTCTCACTGGCGCCATCTTCAGAGTTAGAGAGGCAGCTGTCGGTCACCGCTGGGGCCCAGGAGAGAGGCTCCGTCCTTGGCATGAATGCTCACAGAGGTCGCCTAGAGGTCAAGGTCAGGAGGCTTAGATACTTAAAATCACTATCTAAGTATTAAGTTTTATGGCAAAAAATGTTTTAATTCTCATTCAAATATTTTACTGTTTTTATTTCACTCAGTTTGTGAACCTATAGCATTAATGATGATGTCTTATGTGTCTAGGAGGAGAGAGTGGAGGGTGGTTCCTGTGCTGGGGGCCTGAAGCTGGAGGACTCTGAGGCTGTAGGAAGTGGAGACAGTGGGAAAGAGCTGCTCAGACACTTACTCAAAGACAAGTCTCCATCTGCCACACCTCCTCCACCACATGGGGGCGCTCTCCGACAGATGTCCATAGACAGTGTCCGCTCTGAGGAAGAGGATGGGTTTCACAACAACTCTGTAAGAAACGTAGGACAATTCTTTTTTTTTTTTTCTTACTCCAATTGAATCATAAGTCGCCACAGAAAGTGTGTCTCTAAATACCCAAAGATGAGCTTTAGCTATAAAACTTAAACTAGTCACAAAAAGTTAGGGATATTTAACTTTCTGGTGACTTTACAAAATGCTCCCAAAAAGAAATATAAGCTGTAAATGACTCTAACTTGGTTCTACTTAAATATACTACTGTCATGAAATGATCACTGTGGCATGACCATTTCCACAAATTTCCCTAACTTTTTTTGACTATTATATTGTCACTTTTTGTCCATTTTAGTTAACTTAAAAAAATTGAAATATTAAATTGCCACTACCACTTTGTTCTTTGCACTGTATTCTTACCAGTCTGTGACTTTTATCCAGGCTCAACTCGACAGTATCGACATGGATAAAAAGGCTGCTCGCTTTAAGAGACTGGTCCGACCTGAAAAGGACAGAGCTCAGACCAAAAACAAACGGAGGAAGAGAGAGGAAGAGGATGAGAAGATGCTCCACTCGAACACTTCAGGCTGCACCGACCCACTTGTGACTCACCTACAACAGGTAAAAAACACACAGCCTGGAAAACTAGAAATATATTGGGTTAGAGTACAAAAAAAAGGAATTATCAGTTGCACCAAATCATGTCAGGGCGAGACTTTATGTGAGACGAGAGCTAATCGGAGGATGCCAAGTGTTTCGGACTAAAGACCAAGAGGGTTTTTATTTTTACAATTCTGAACCTAATTATATCGGCGAAAACAGCGTGTCGCATATCTGACTAATATGATGGCAGTTACTTCTGTAGCGCCCCCTTTAGACTAAAAGAAGAATGTAGTTTTGGGGAATTTTCTAAATAATTTCAAAAATATTCTTCACATACATCCAGCCAAATCAAAAAAGTAAAATAGACCCTTCCCATGTTTGTCATGGTTTGGGGACGAGGCCTCCTAATTGCTTGTTAACAATATTAAAACCCTTAGAAATTACACAATGTCTGATTAAGGTGACAGTTGTGGCAGACATATGTGGCAGACGTATAGGGCTGTTTCGCGGATATACACCTTGCTGTCGGGGACGACAGCACAGGCCTAGTTTTAACATACACATACCTGTTTCCTCCTCTTGTAGCTGTCAGTGCTTCCCCTGATGGAGCCTGTCCTCAGGGTGGACCTCACGCTCTTCCCCCCCTACGGCAGCTCATCTCTGGGCTCAGACTCCAGGCTCTCGGGGTCCTTTGGAAATGCCTGTCTGGAAGGAGTTACTGACTACTACTCACAACTCATCTATAAGGTAAAGGAGATGAATACAAACAAATCTAAACCAGGACTCACTGCACGTTGCATAGATTTGACGTCAACTTTCTCTTTCATCTCCTGAGGTTGACTGTGTCCCGTGCAGTCATATTTCAATGAATAGATGTTGCTCCTAAGATAGCCTATATTTACTACCATTTTTTGCACTTAACACAATAACACATTATTGAGTGTACCTTATCTAGACTAAATATGGGGCTATTCAGAAGCATAGATTACTTTTTACATTTGTAAATTTAACTTTTTTTCCTTCACGTCTTGCAGCAGAACAACCTGAGTAACCCTCCCACTCCACCTGCCTCCCTTCCTCCCACGCCTCCTCCTGTGGCCAGGCAAAAACTGGTAAATGGTTTTGCTTCAACAGAGGAACTGGCCCGGAAAGACATCTCTGAGCAGGAGGGTATGAGATCATTCACACTTTAAAAAATACAAACATTTTTAGTTATTTGTCAGTAATAATGGTGATATACTGTATTGTAGTGAAAGCAGTGTCGAGTCTGAAGCAGAAAGGGGAGGAGCTTATATCTTTAAACCACGCCTCCAAAACAGTGGATGTCCCTGCTTCTTTGCCCACACCGCCCCACAACAACCAAGAGGAGATCAGGTAAATCCTATAGGACTAAATCTGAAGTAAACCCAGAAAGAAACCAGGTTCAAATTGGGATAAGATACAATAAAATGCGATTACCCATTTTTTCCTAATTTAAAAAGCCTTTATTGGACCTGGCTATTTCATGAAGATCTTTTAAAATGCATTTTTATTTATTTGAGGGTTGTTAAACTTTCCCTCGCTGTTCTCAATCATATCTTAAATAATGTTATATTGTTGTCCTAAGCAGTTTATTTGTTTATTTTATTTCTTCAGAGGACAGTTCATGTCTGAGAGGTTGAGTCCCGATGCTTATGTCCCCTCGTCTTCTCCTGAGAGTGTAGCAGACGCAGAAATCAGCCGATACCCAGACCTCTCCTTCATTAAACTGGAGCCTCCATCGCCCTGCCCCTCGCCTCCAATTCCCATCATGCCCTGCGCCTGGGGCAAAGGTCAGGCAATTATTTCACATTTTGGCTCGGTTTGGGTTTTTTGGAGGGTTCGGTTTGGTACATTTTCGGTACAAAAAAAGTTCTGTTCAATATATTATCTTAAATTAATGAGCTGTTAAACTGTTGAGCTGGAAATGTGCAGCTTTTACCAACAGCAGGAGTGTCACTCTATAGCGCCCGTGTGGATACTCGCGTGTGATTGTTTCGCCGTGCTTAAGTTCCTCCTCACACCTAAAACATTAATTATATCGGCGAAAACAGCGTGTCGCCGATATTATGGAATCACGTCGGTGCGCGCCCGCGTCCGCGTCCGCAGATCCTAGCTGTGAACGCGATAACTCAAAAACGAATTGCCGGAT
>JAVQKC010100805.1:0-13148 GCA_036025475.1 Philypnodon macrostomus | reverse complement strand
GGCTGGTGAAGGTTTGGGGTGAATGAACCTCCTGATTCACTACAGGTGTGTGTCTGAATGAGACCAGGGCCTATCAGAGCCTGAGGGACTGTGACAGAGACATGTACAGGACATATCTTTGACCAATAGGAAAATAGAACTGCAGTACCACTGTTTAACCTGAAGGGGGCTCATTTTGCTTCAGGGTTTAGTTACTCTTTAAGCTCTAACCCCCAAATAGAGCAGACCTATTTTTTTTTTTTTCTCAAATATAAGGAAATGCAAAGATGCCTTGAAGCAGTGATCAACCTTACAAATCTAATGCAAATTAAGTGAATCAAATAAATACTGTAAAACCATCACAGAACAGCCGGCTTTATACGTTTGGTGAAAAGCGCCCAGCTGCAGAATCACTACAAAAAATGCTTCAATGAAGAGAGTGAAAAAACATGAACACTAAATTTTTGCAAAAGCGAATCCAGTCGTGAGCAGACGGAGACGAGCTGCCTGACGGATTCTTGTTTTGTCAAGTGTGAACGGACAGACGCACACAACTCTTCACATCACAAGACACACGCACACAAACAGGCCCAGCTAACCACACGCACACAAACAGGCCCAGCTAACCACATGCACACAAACAGGCCGGATGCTGCCAGTTGCACAGAGAAAACGACATACAGTAGATGGAGTTTTTGTTTTATGCTAACTGGCCCAATAATCACAAATCACATTAACCATAAATAACAGGCTTAGACAGACAGACCTAGCACACCAACAAGAAGTGGAATGATGCCAGACGTCCAGAGAATAAAATGCAGTAGTGAGGCAAAGTGGTTAGTGAGGCAAAGTGGTTAGTGAGGCAAAGTGGTTAGCACATTGGCCTCATGGGAAAAGCAAAGAAATATCTAGGGATTGTTGTTGGCCGATAACTTTATTGGTCTATGTAGATGGTTAAAACTTCTTGGTTTAGAAAGACTATTATTATTATTATTATTATTATTATTATTATTATTATCATTATCATTATTATTATTATTATTGTTATTATTATTATTATCATTATTATTATTATGTCTTGTGGCCACCTTCTTATTATGTAGCTCCATACACAAGAAACTGTGATAAAGAACCTTCATTAACATCTACAGCAATTTGAACTACAGTAGTTTGTCTGTTGGATCGGATAAAATAAGCCAACCTTCCCACAGTTCCTTTCTTGGACTACTTTTGAAAGATACTGACCACCAAACCAGAAACACCCCTATAAGTGCTGTTAAACCACAATTTGGCCATTGTCAAACTCACTCAGATGCTTACGCTTCCTGTGCTATCCCAACCGCTGAGCCGGTTACCTGTCAGTGGTAAAGCAACTCATTTATAGATTAGAGGATGAATTTCCCCCCTAACTTCTAACTTGTTATTGCTTGCTATTTTCTGGGGTAGCTTGCTATTTTCTGGGGTAGTTAGCAATGACAGTATAAACAGGGTAATCACATGCCTTTTTTAATAGGCTGTGCATATATCTATGGCAGAGAGAGAGCAGTTTAGCTATAGGGCAATTATATCTCAACCCATCTGTTTGAAAATGTATCGTCTAAATCTGGTTTGCATGAGAATGGTGTGGGCAGAACAATAAAAAACACATCTCAAGGCCAAAGACTAAAGAGATCAAATGGGCTGTATGCTACGTAATTTAGCATCTAAAACTGCTAATTGAAGTCAGCATGGCCAAGCAGTGCCCCTACATATTCTTGGACTAAACAAAATATTAGCGTCTCTAATGCCTGCATATTTGAAAGGAAAGTGTAAGTTCCATTAAAACACATGCTACTCATTTCATCTCCCTTCAACAAAATGATCAAGAGCTCATCACTGGAGGCAGACTGACCTTTAACACAGCAGAGTACGGGTTAAAAGAAAATTACCAGACGAGAATTGTAAAAAGCAAAGGGGGGGTTTGAGACTGTATCAAGCAAAATGGTGGCTCAATAACGGCTTGTTTATAAAAGCTTTCATTGACTTTTTTAAAATGCTTGTCATTATTTGGGAGGGTGCTGCGCCACCACTAGACTTTATGTCGTTATAAAGCAAGGGTCTCTAAAAACCTAAAAAAAAAAAAATTAAAAAAAATAAAAAAAAAAAAAAATAAAAAAAAAAAATAAAAAAATAAAATAAATAAATAGTCTAGACCAGCCGATATTAAATCCACTATTTTATTGAAATATTTCATTATAATATGTTAGAAAAAGAGATTCATGGGACGACTAAACCAGGTCGGTCCAAATCAGTCCAAAAAAGTCTGTGCCAAAAACAAGTCTTAGCAGTGGTTAACACAGCAAGGTAGAACTAAATCAAGAACACAAATTGGCTCCAAAATGCATTTCTTGCAGTGGAAGAATTTATCCAAGCTCTGAAGTAGTAATCACTACCCTTGCATACAAGTATGGGACAAGCTCTCAGTCATTGTAGATGTGTTGGAAGTAGATTGTAATAGTGGTTCCTGCAACATCTGACTCAGCCTCAGGTACACAGCATCTATAATATTCATCTTAAAAGACGGCTGCCATTTTATTTCAAGCTCTCTCCAAACCTAATTACAGTGATTTTAATCATACTATAATACAAATGATTAACCCCATCGCTGCATTTAATTAACCTTTGCAGCTACCAATTCTCATCAGGCCAAGCTTCATACTATTTTTTCATGACACAGGCTTTAAATAAGAACACTAAAAACTGGTGGGAAATCTCACGTCTAAAGTGGGAGGCATCACTTATCAATGGCTTGGGGGATGAGAAGAAAGGAGACATACTATCTTCATCAACATCAGTGTAAAAGTGCTAGGTATAGCTGTAGAGTGGAGATAACATTAAAATGAATTGAAGCTAAAAATAATCACGAGATAAACTGGGCGTAAGCTTAGACGGGATGTTTACTAATCAGATATTCATTGATTTCAAATTATTTCCACTAAAATACTCCACTCTTATCAGCGGCATAAGTAAAAATCAATTTGCAACCATAATGCATAAACTGCACCAAGGGTATTAATGCAAGAATTATGGGCATATTTCTGCATATTTCCCTCACTTGTGGAAAGAGGAGAAAATTGTTCTGACAAGTCGTCTGTGTGTCATGCAAACATATTATGAATTAAGTCTTTGGTAGCTGGGGCATAAAACTGGCTTATGTGTCATTTAGGGTGGCAGAGCATAGCTTGTAGCCAGGTTTGGAAAGAAAAGGTGGATGAAGGCACTGCCTATCAACTCAATGTGGGAGTCTTCATCAATTATACTGTGCACAATGCTACGCTGGATCAAGAGTCATTTAACAAGACTACGCCATGAGGATTTTGGAACGCTTGCTACAAACTCAGACACACCAATATGAACATAAAATGATCTGAAAACTGTAATAAGACACACTCATGTTATGTCTTCATCAAAAAAGAAGCAACGTGTCTGTGAAATGTCATGAAATTGACCCAGAAAACAATGAGTGACGGATGTGATAATTATGTGCAAAACAGTCAAAAATAAAGCCACAAATAAAAATAATCAAAACAAAGTTAAAAATGTAAGGACTTAATAGGCTACTGTGTATCTGACAATGGCAAGTTTACTTTTCATTCATTCTTTGGGCATTAGGCAGGTACAACCATTCACTGTCACATGCATTCGTTCACTATGGTCCAATTAGATTGTGCTAACATATTCAAGTCTTTGGACGGTGGGAGGAAGCTGGAGTTAGCTCACGGTAACACAGTCAGGACCAGAGAGTCCAGTTGGCCGACCTGAGATAAGATAGATTTCAAATTGACTTGTACAGCTAATTTCTTTATTATATTTGTGTATTTACGAGTCATTTCCTCTTTTCAAATTATTTTTTGCTTGATACTGGTGTAAAGTGCCGGTCAGTCTGGCTAGAAATTTCTGTCTAAATTGGCGACTTTTATTGGCTATTCATTACAACTAAAACATCCAAACTATTCACAGATTTGAATTCCACACCACTTTGATATCTAATCGAGGTCATACAGCAGCTAATGCATTGGTCAACTTTGCATACGTGGGCTTTTTGTGCACAACAAACTTTTTATTTTTATCACTACAATGTCACCTAAGCTTAATTAAAAACTTCCTTAAAAATCGTTTCCTCCCATAGCCCCATTTATTATAATAATTTGGGTCATTAAAGTACAGCATTTATGAGCTTAAATAGGAAATTGGCCTGGCGGGCTTTTTATAGACTCACACTCCCCGGGTGTTTGAATATATTGGTCTCCAAGGCTCTCGCCGTCACCTTGATCCCAGTGACCCCACCACCACCACCTCCCCCGCCCACAACACTACTCAGTCTAGCGTATAGCACTCTGATCAGGGCTGTCAGCACTATGCAAGGCCAACCTCTCCTTACCAAAGATTTACATTTACCCCCCTCCTTCACAAGCCATTTTTATTTATTGGGGCACTTCGCATTTGGCACATATCTCTTAGGGAATCATAAGTCCTTTGCCTGTACCTAGGCATTCAAATGAGGTTTCTCTCTCTTTCTCCCTCTCTCTCTCGCTGGCACTGTTAAGACAGCACTAAGTAATATTTTGAGGAACAGGAGCGTACAATGAAAGTGGAATTATTTATCAAGATGTTTTAGCATGTCAAGAGGAGATTTATTATTGGCTGTGCTCTGTTACCTTGACTCTTTTTGGCGAAATGAATGCCTGATGGAGCAGCCCTTGTTGTTATCAATTACAGTAGTGTGCATATGTTTAGGCTTGGTTTGAGGACCAAATAAATAATAGCTGAAAAATACGTAAAGAGTGTTTTTAGAAGAAATCCAGCTAAATCTAACTAGAATGCAAGGAAATGGATGTATGAATCCTGATTCACACCAAATATGAATAATATATTGCTCTGTTTGCATTTTGGGATACTCAATACACACTACATCACATTTCTTAACACTGGCCTCAAACATTTGCACAATACTGTATATTAGCAAGCTGCTTTAGCCTACCTCAAACGAATCAGCAGAGGTTAGAATAACAGTTGCTTTGTTTCTGATATTAAATGAACAACATTGCTCAGATACTCACAGGTACGATTAAATAGCTCATGTTTACACCCCCTCCATCACTCAACCTGATAAAATACATTTAACCTGCACGTGTATTTTTCTGAATTATTGTTGCTTTCTCATGACAGATGTTGAACACAAAAAATGCATCATTCATCATTTCACTACATAAACTGATTTTTTCAAATTAATGGATTTATAGGTATTTTAATCAAATTTTCCCTTAATTGTCACATTTTGTTTTGCTTCAGTACAATTCTTGCAAACCACCTCATTTAATATTGGACGGTACATTTTATGTGTTATTATTTTTATTATGTTTGATACCATATTATTGGCTTGCTAAGATGGCACAAAAACTATTTACAGTTTGACCACAACTATAAAGCATTTTTACAACATAAAAACTCAAACACAGTATACCCTCATATGTTAAAAATATGTGACCTCTACCTGCCATCCTCCTCTGAATTTCACATTTACCCCGGGACAGCAACAAAAGGGGGAGTGTGAGTGGGGACTAGTGTGGGTAAGCTTTAAGAAGAAAGTCATGAATTACCTGTCGGGTGGTTTGGATTTGCCCCATGGTCTTGAATCCGCTCTGACAGCCGCACTCCGAGACGCTGTACGGGTCGGAGCTGGTCGACGAGCACTTGGATAGGGTATCACACCCCACTACAAAAGTGTTGTCCAGAGGGAGTTCCTGGATCACGTGGTGTTTCTTTGGGGCCACAGGAGTCTCCGGCTTGATTTGAAAGGTCGGCTGAGGGGACGCAGATTTGTAATGCTTGGCTAAATCGGGGCTGTCGGGTTTGAAGGTGGTGGGTGTTGTGGCCCAGTTGTACTTCCCCATGGTCTGCTCCTCTAGCTCCACAGGGAGATCCAGCGTACCGTTGACATGCTCATGAGTCGGGTCGTCAGGTTTGGATTCGTCAATCGTGACAAAGTTCAATAAAAGACTTTTTGGGGATCGCTTCTTTCTCTTCTTCTTTTTCTTGATCTGACGGTTTTCTTGGTTCGGCGACACCCACTCCCCGCTCTGCTTTCCCTTTTGCACCACCTTGTGCCTTGGAGTCTGTCGGCATCTGACCAGAGCAGTCACAAATATGACCAAGATGACAGTCATGGTGCCCGCTATGATTGCTATGACTACAATAACATATCCATTGGCTTGAGGCAGTTCTTCGTTGTCGCCTATGTTACGGTCCAGCGGCGTCTCCATGCTCTTCCTCAGCTGCTCTTGTATGAAGCTGGCATTTGACATGCTGTCATTGACAAACAGGTGAACAAGCGCAATGGCGTGTAGCGACTCGGGTTGGCCTAGATCTTTGACCTTGACCACCAGTCTATGCAGTCCCTGATCGGCCGGCACTATTTTCTCCTGTAGCGTTATGTTACCCGTTGTTTTATCGATGGCAAAAAGGCCTCGCGGAGAGACCCTAGATGTGATGATGATACTGCTGATGATACTGTAGTGCAGCTCTGCATTCATACCTGTGTCATTGTCAATGGCAAACACCCTAGTGACCACAGCTCCGGGGGTAGTCGAGGTTCTCACCAGGTCGTATGAGTAATTGGATGACGGAATGACAAATACGGGACGATTGTCATTCACATCTACTACATTTATAGTGACCTTGGCGTAGGAAGAGGCAGGAGGTTGACCCCCATCAATGGCCTTGACCATAAATGTATATGAACTCTGCTGTTCTCTGTCAAATGTAATATTAGGTTTGATAACACCGGTTTGTGGGTCGATGATGAAATTATCTTTACTGTTCAAAATGGACAGGGTTATGACAGAATTATCACCGGCATCTGCGTCTGTCACTGTGATTAACCCCACGGTTCCATAGAGGGGCAGGTTCTCAGGCACATAGAAGTTATACTCCGGATGTGTGAACGCGGGGTTGTTGTCGTTAAGGTCTTGTACAATTAGCCTGACCGTAACATTGCTCTGCAGGGATGTGGAGCCGTTGTCTCGCGCTATGACAGTGAATGAGTATCTCTCCTGCTTCTCCCTGTCCAGCCGCTTGCCAACAGACAGGATTCCTGATCGTCTGTCAATGTTAAAGCCATCAGGCGCGTCAGGGCCAAGAGTGTAAATAATCTCAGCATTATGTCCACTGTCAGCATCCGTAGCACTGATTTTTATTAACTGTGTGGACGGGTCGTTGTTCTCAGGAATGGAAAGTTGGATCTCGGGCTGCGGGAAGATGGGGGCATTGTCATTCTCATCCTTGATTTTAATTAAAACCATTGCCGAAGTGTTCAAAGGAGGTGTTCCCCTATCCGAAGCCACAATCTTAATTGCATATTCTCGCGTCGTCTCGTAATCGAGTGGGGCAGCTGTTTCTAGTAAGAACTGATCATTGAAGACAGGCTTCAACCGAAAAGGAACATCGTGGTCAGTGTAGCAAGCCACTTTACCGTACAGATCAGCGTCTTTGTCTGTAACAGTAATTAGAGCTATTTTGGTGTTCAGCGGAGCGTTTTCAGACAACAGGACAGTCCCATTAACAAGGTTGATGATGTAACGAGTGTCTATAGACGGGACATTGTCATTTACATCTGTAACATTAACTATCACGGTGGCGCGGGAGGGAGTGGAACTGCCATCGCTAGCCAGGACAATGAGTTTATGGACGGGGGTGACCTCTCTGTCCAGCGGCTGCTTCACAGTGATAAGTCCAGTAGAGCTGTCGATGGCAAAGTGGCGTCTGGTGGAGGCAGAGATCTGGTTACTGAAGGAAAAGTGGATCTGTGCGTTGGATCCCATGTCTGCGTCCGTAGCGTAAAGCTGGCCGACAGAAGTTCCCATAGGGGCGTTCTCGGGGACCATGACCTCCAGTTCATTGTCTTTGAAGATGGGTCGATTGTCGTTGACGTCGGAGATAGTGACCTGGAGGATGGCCGTACTGGACTTGGGAGGATTGCCGCCATCTTCCACCTTGATCTTCATCACAAATGTGTCTTTCTGTTCTCGGTCCAGGTTTTGCTGAACAATAAGTTGAGGCCACTTGTCACCTTCAGGCGTCTCAATGATGTCCAGGCCAAACTCACCAACACTCTGTAAAAAACAAGAGCAGGAATTCAATTAGGCGATGCTGAGATAGTTTGAAATACTCTATTTTCTCATTGCAGTAAAAATTCCTACCTTACCGAGTATGCTTTGAAACCGAATAAGCTCAAATCTTTATCTGCCCTTCAACAAAAAGCCATGTGGTTTACCAATGTGGTGTTTTAGCATATTTTTCTTACATTTGAAGAACAATTTAAAGAATATGGAGGGAATATACTCAATGGCCACTGTATTAGGTATATCTTGTAGGTTGTAAAATGGAGTGAGTGATTCTTATGTTACTGTATC
This sequence comes from Philypnodon macrostomus, assembly GCA_036025475.1. NCBI lineage: Eukaryota > Metazoa > Chordata > Actinopteri > Gobiiformes > Eleotridae > Philypnodon > Philypnodon macrostomus. The sequence continues at coordinate 4,719 of JAVQKC010100805.1, read as the reverse complement.
CCACCCGCTACATGCTTTGGTGCATTTATCAGTGGTTATCTGAGCAAGTATGCCTTTCCATAATCTCAATGCAGTCTCTGACCTCTGGCATCAACAAGGAATTTTCACATTTCTTCTTCATTCTGATGACTTCAGCAAGTTTGTTTTGAACATAGTATGTTAAAACCTTTGGCTTGATGTAATGTGAACAGGTAAATAGTCTACCTAATACTAATACTTTTCACATACTACCGAAAATCTGAAAGTAAAATGATTCTTTTTCTGAGAGCTGACATTTTAACTTATCTTTAAAATTCAAACAGGCTTTTGAGGAATTTCCCCAGGTTCATTTGTAACAGAAGCTTGTGGTTTTGAGGCGGTGATGAATATCAACCTCAAAAAATTAAATCGTTTTTGACAGCAACATGGTCTTGCTCAGGCTATGCTCAGCTTGTTTAATTTGGGTGGCAATAAGATAGAAGTATTACACTGATCAAGAAATGTTATCCTGAAGCCTGTTTCAAACTGTATCTAATTTCTTACATGCTAAATTCTGAGTACACCCACAACTGAAGAAATACATTTTTGTCATCTGAAATACATTATAATATGTTATGCTGCTTAATTTTTATAGGTTCAAACATGTTTTCTCAATACAATGTTGTGTTCTATCCAGATCACAAGAGATGTGTGTATGTTTGGAAGTCATTTATAGTCTAAATACACTCCCTGGCCACTACATTAGGTAGACCTATTTGCCTACTCGTGAGCTGAGAATGAAGAAAGGTGACTTTGAACATAGTAGGGTTCTTGGTGTCAGGTAGACTATTTTGAGTGTATGCCTAGACTTTAGAGAGTATGGTCTGAAAAGGAAACAATATCTAGTCAGTGGCAATTCTATGTTACTGACAGGGGTCCGAAACTGGTTTGAAATGGTAAAAACTTCACACATCAGGATCTGCAGAAGATGATGAAACATGAAGCAGTTACACTACAGCCACTTTATTAGGTGCAATGTCAACCTAACATAGTGCCCAGTGAATGTATATAGAAATTGTAATACAGGAAATATATATAAAAACAAATGTCATGTGACACTGATTAATTACACAGCAAAAATTTAAAAATGAACATTGAAATGACTGATGATGCATCGTAGTGGTCCATAATAGAGGAGCAAGAAAGGAGAGGAAGGAAGAGAGAGCAGAGACAGAAAGAGAGTGAAAGGGGGCTGTGGGGGGAGAAGAAGAAGATCAAGCCATGAATGAGCTGCATGCACATTATGAAACAAAGGAGCCCTTTGAAGCTCCTTCAGTCAGAAGCAGTTTCATGGTAAAACAAGAAAAATGCATCCTCTTTAAGCAGATAAGCTTCATGCTGCACATAATGTTGTACCAAATTATTCTGTCTAGGCACAGTTATCAAATGAGATTAAGATATACGTTTTTGCTGTTTTTTTTGTAAGGAACATTTTAGCCAAATAGCACAGGAGCAAGAGGAGGACATTCAAGTGGACACTCCAGCTGTTCTTATGACAACACAAGCAGACTGCACCATGTACATAGCATTACTGTGAGAGAGTGATTGCCCGGAGAATAGTTGACATGGTTTGATTGACAGAACTACTTAAAACAGCGAGCACCGCAGCCATGCTCAATTTTGTAATCCTTCTGGTGAGCAAAAGACATACGCAGCACCAGCAGAGGTTGCATATAAATGATATGAGGGACATGGATGATGATTCAGTATGCACAGTGCACAACTATTTCTAGAAGGTCTAAGACAACATTCTGGCAGCTCTTTTTGCTAAGCACTACTTTATTGGCATGGAACGGCTCAATCCTCATCTGTTTGAATAATGCTCAGCTATGGCACAGTAGCTGAGTATCTGATATTTGGTGAAGCCTGGTGTTAATAGTAGGATGTAGAGTTAGGATGTGTCAAAGGGAATGTAGCGCAGTGATTTATGAGGCAGCATTTCCTCTATGCTTTTGTCTTGGTTTCACACAATTTTACAACTGACAAGACAGCACACAGTGCATTTCAATTAGTTCAAGAGCTATCTCTCAGGCTGTGTGTCTTTCTGAATGCAGAATTAGCCTGGTGTATTGTGATAAGATCTAGGACAGGCTAAGAAAAGGCCAGCAAGCAGGAATCACTCAGAGGAACTCTAAAGTTTGAAGGATGAATCCCTCAAAAACTTAAATATACACATTTTATTAATTTGCCAGTAATCCTGAACTTTAGTGGGTTATCTTTTTCAGAGATTGGGTAAGATTCTTGCATAAACACTACGAATCTAAAGTGGAAATACTGTATTATGCAATTTGTTTGTTGACTTGAATTACATTACATTTGCATTACATCACCTCCGGATTAGCATGTCACTTTTAATAATGATGCAATAATTACTGGAAATGCTCACTATACTAATTAATGCTAATTATAATATGTTTTTTTAATATATATATATATGTATAGTATGTAGAAAAGTAAAACCAGCCCCAGAGAAAGTCACCGCCTCAGCATACAGGATTGCTCAAACAAGCTTGAATATAACAAAATGCAACTCTAGGTATGTTGATGGTGAAAAAAACATTATAACATGGTAGAAATCTTTTAATAGTCAAGTTAGCATAATATGGCTGAATTAATTATATTTAGCTGACTAATATAAAAAACATATATATTGAGAATCTCTGACAAACATACAGCTGTAGAAGGCATCACTTTGCTGCCTGTTCCAGCAGACAATGCATGAGATTATCAGAGGATGCATCTTTCAGTCAAGTTGATGGCCTTATTAAAACTCTGAGTGAGAGAGAGTGAGATTGTGAGGTGAATAGATCAGGATGGCAGGGAAGAGCTATTCATCACCAGTTATAGCACCTTTTTATAATGCTGATAGAAGCTCCCTGTCTCTGGTCGCGTTCCCATTTTACTCACTAATTCTGTTTCTACCCCATCCAACATTGCCCCTGGTCATGATCTCATGCATATAATTAAGACAATACAGGTTGGGGATTGTTTATCTCTTTTTGTCAACTCTATGCAGAAACAGTAGGATAAGGTGTCAAAATAGTAACAAAAACCAAACGAAAAACCTCATTTAATCATCAATGTATTGATTTTAGTTATTAAACAAGTCAATGCATTATTAATAGTTCTTCTTAAAGAGCTCTTATACCAACTTCTTTTGAGCTTTGTTGCTACGTTATAATTTGGTGTCCTCATCAAAAACAAAACCATGGTTGTATTTTGGTTCATTCAGGCCTATTTATTCAATCCTGTATGCTAAAATTATGACCATCTAAGGAGCTGGAAAAGAGAAAAGAGTGCCATAAAGGATCATGCGCCTAATTTTCATTTTTAGCAGAGATGAAACAAGTGCAGACGTTTTAATATTGAAAATGAAATGCTAATCTAAAAGTGTCCACAATCAATTCAAAAAGCTTGATATGGCTCCTTTTAAGTACAGTCAGGAAGACCACTCTTTGATTGTTAAGATGTCATTGATAGTCCTGTTAAAACCGGGAAGGTTGTATTACCCACTACACAAATTGTGGATGTCCAGAGGTTAAGTTTCTGAGCCCTCCTGCTTGGTCAACCCAAATAAAGACATCCACTTCACCATGCAGTTAATCAGTGAGGCATGGCCAGGATGGCAGCACCACATTGATCTCACCACAGTACTCCAACAAGATACCACCAAAAAGCACTGACGGCAATGACATAAAACAACCTAGATTAATGTAGAGAGGGCTGCTGCAAATCATTGCTAAAATACAGTTCAGGACACTATCAGGACATCTGGGGTATGTTTCTACAGGGAATAAATGTGAATGATAGAGCCCTCTTTCATGGGGAATACTTACTCGATTTATGTATGTGATAGCATTGTCTGACCTTGACCATTTGAAAACCCTGCTTGCAGCTAACAATCAATGGGTGACGATCTAAAGCATTTAAGTGCCATTTTGGCCCAAATTGATGGGGTCTTTGAACAGAATATGACAGTAACACAGGTCACAGCCTGCTCTTGGGGCCAAACCCAAGCCCGGGTAAATAGACAGGGTTACCTCAGGAAGATCAGGAAAATGATCCAGCATAAAAACCAATATAAAATCAATATGCCAATTCAGATTATTTCCTTTGGAGACCACAGAAGTCACAAACCAAAAGCCTTCAAAATAAAGAATTTAGTCAGTGACAGTATATTATTGGGCGGCAGTGGTGCAGTGGGTACGTGCTCGCCCTTCAACCAGAGGGTCGGTGGTTTGAGTCCCTGTCCAAGCACACGCTGTCGTGTCCCTGGGCAAGACACTTAACCCACATTGCCTATGAATGAATGTGGCCAGGTTGCCATTGTAAATGAGAATTGGTTCTCAATTGGTTTACCTGGTTAAATAAAGGTTAGATAAAAAAAACAAAACAATGACTAAACTAGGCCTGTGCTGTTGTTCTCGACAGCAAGGTGTATATTGGCAAAAACGGCCCCATGCGTTTGCCCCATACGTCTGCCCCAAACGTATACCCCATACATCTGCCTGCCCCATATGTCTGCCCCATATGTCTGCTACACTCACCAACGGGCACCTTAATCAGACATTGTGTGTTTTCTAAGGGTTTAATATTGTTAACGAGCAATTAAGAGGCCCCGCCCCCAAACCATGACAAACATACGGACAACACGTTTAATCAGAACTACACCAGGTCTGAAACATTGATCACAATCTTACG
>JAVQKC010100799.1:0-11733 GCA_036025475.1 Philypnodon macrostomus | reverse complement strand
CAGTGTACCCAACATAAAATATTATTATGACCCCGCCCTACAACAAACAGGAAGTCGGCCATTTTGATTTGAAATGGTGAAGTCAGGTATTTTTGACAACATCTAACTTGTACATACTTTGCCCGATTAGGCTCAAACCTTAAATACCTAATGACCCCCCGGCCCTGAACACATCTGACTAATATGATGGCAGTTACCTCTATAGCGCCCCCTATAGACTGAAAGAACAATGTAGTTTTAGGTAATTTTACAAAATTTGCCAAAAACATCCTTCACAAACATCCAGACAAATCAAAAAAGTCAAATAGACCCTTCCAATGTTTGTCACGGTTTGGGGGCGGGGACTCTTAATTCCACATTAACAATATAAAAACCCTTACAAATTACATAATGTCTGATTAAGGTGCCCGTTGGTGACAGTTGTGGCAGACGTATGGGGCAGACGTATGGGGCAGACGTATGGAGCAGACGTATGGGTCAGACGTATGAAGCAGACGTATGGGACCGTTTCGCCGATATACACCTTGCTTTCGGGGACGACAGCACAGGCCTTGTTATTATTATTATTATGCCAAAACATAGATGCTGTGGGTGTGATTGTCAGGACACTCAGTGGAGACCATGTTTTGTTGTAGGATCTCGCCATCACTTTCTTGCACCATCATTCCAAAACATGCATGTATACATAGGTACATTTGAATCTCTAAATTGCCTATTGTGAATGGTTGCTATCCACATTTATTTTATGCCCAGACATGTACTGCAAAATATTTTGTTCAGTATCCTATTCTATGGCTGAATAAATGTGTTGGTACTGTATGTCATTTTGATATTGCACCCTGCTGGTATTCATTCCACCATCCTCTAAACCCCCCATTAACAAAGGAAACCCCATACTGCTTCATAAACTTACAAGTACACGATGTCATTTGGCTTTTTACATACTTAGGCGTAGTAAATTGTCAGGTCCAAAGAACACATCCCATGATTGTACATGATTACTGTTTTACAAAGAACAGAAGGTGACTTGGAGAAAGGCTACTCTAAGATACTAGAAATCTTAATGGTGATTGACAGCCATAAACACCTACATACATAAACGGGGTTCAAAGAGCTTCATTTGCATCCATCCAAGATGTTGTTGTTTTTTTTTTGTTTTTTTTTACAATTTCCCAGCTGCTCACGGTGGGAAACTTTCTAGAGATAATGATCCTGCCTGACAGATTTGGTGCAATCAGGTACATCATCTGCACATACTATACTACAGCCTAACAAGGACACTGCAACAGGGAGAGATGTCCGCTGTCCAAGGTAAACACACCGAAGATGATGGGGAAGTTTTCTAAGTTTGTTTTTTGAGGAACCATATTGGGAGCCGGCTTGATATTCGAGTTTGTGTTTTCAGATGTCCAGATGCTGAAATAAAGTTTAGCAGCTTGTGAAGGCTGTTTGAAATTGTCCAGAGGAAGAGAGAAAGTGAGTTCCCTCACTTTTGGTCACTCCCCCGCCCCCCTGTGCTTCAACTTGAAACTTAAGCCTACATTTTCAGATACCCAAACCCACCAACGCAAGCGCTAGCCACACGTGACAGATATCGAAACTATTTGAACATGTCCAGAGAAAGGAGAAGAGAGGAATCATGGCAGATAAAGACAGAAGCTCTGGCAGTCTGGCAGATGGAGCAGCGATGGTGGCATAGTGACAGATGGAAAGAGAATCAAAGAGAAAAAGACAACCTCCTCATCACCCCAACAGTGGAACCAGTGTTGTTCTGATCAGTATTCATGCTGTATGTGGTCTGTCTGTTGATACAATGGACTGGTACATGTTTGAAGCTAGCGTCTGAAGCTAATGGCGTGTGTTGTTACAGTTCACTCCCTATTACATGTCTAATATTATACCAACACACACCATTAGCTTCTGAACACACCTGAACATGATACTTGCAGTCCAGAAAGATTGAAGCCAAATCTTTACTTGAGCAACAAACAACAAAACTGGGTTGGTCTAGGGGTAAATCTGGCACAGAGGAACGGGGAAAACCAGTGGACAAAAACAATAAGGAAAATCATTATTTACAAAAATTGATAAAAGATGAGAACTGTTGGAACTTAGATATACACAAACAAAAAAGACAAACTAAGTGTATAACAAAACCTCGTCCGGACTCGAGGACCCACTGGCCGCCGTTCTGCTGTGCTTTCTATCTAGCTGATGGGTGATCCAAGGCACCTGTGCTCATCCCAGCTGGCAATCACCTGATCGGGAGAGGGCAGGATAGAAGGACAACAACAAAAAACACACTGAAGGACTAAGGCCGTAACACAGAACAATAAATCGTTGTATACCTCTTCTCTGCTCATCTCTTGTGCTATAGCTAGACGGTGAAAAAAATGATGACAGAATTTACAGGAAGACTGTTGGCTATAATATTTTGTTTAATGTATTACTACTCACAAAAATGTAAGGAAGAGAATATGTTTTTTTGAACCAGGGGACAATATAATGGCATTTCAGGAAAACCAAAAGTAAACTCTCCTTAACCTTTCGGGAATAGTATTCTTAATGGTATGTATACAATGTACATTTTATCTTTCAAACCATAACCATCATCAGAACCAGTGGATTTGTCCACAGCCCCTTGTTGGTCTGCTCCCTGTCCCAGAGGTGAGGTCTCTTCAGCTGCACACGGCTACTGCAACATGTCTTATCACTGACATCTATGCACTGCCTAATCTTTCTATCCCAAATACATATTCCTCCAAGAAATTGGACTATATCACACATGCATCATAGGTCATGTTGGTTAGCCTTGACACCTCATAACAAGTGTTGTGGTTTGATTCTGTATGGAGTGTGTTTGTTCTGCTTGTGTCTGGGTGTGTTTCTCTAGTATACCTGCTTCTAGATGGCTACTCAACAATGACGTAAGGCCTTCAGAAGAGGAAGAAGACCCAAAGTGGAGCTTGTTAAATGTAGTGAAAGAGACATGTTGTTGGTTGTGTGGAGGACAGAGAATGCAGAGGATAGGGTATGGAGGCAGATGATTCACTGTGGCACCCCCAGAAAGAAACACTCAAAATGTAAAGCAGAATACTGTGTTCTGTAACGTTTTTATATCCAAGATTGTCAGTTGCATCAAGTGTGATAGATAAAAAAACACCCTTTTTACTGACGCTTTGCACTCTACTGTAGAGATACTTGTTACACTATGTACCTTTAAGAAGCACTGCTGTATTTATCACAACAATTACAGCCAAGAAAACATATCCTCAAAAAGTTAAATCATCATCTACTGTGTATAACAATGAACAATGTCTCACAGATGGCGTCCAATTATAGCACATGAAGACAGTGTTTTTACAGACACTTCAGACTGCTTCTGAGCACTGCCGAAGTCTCACTCATACACAATCCGACACATAGTAATCCTTCTGCAAACAGGGCTCTCTCAATTGACAGCTGCATCGATTTCCTGATTAATGTCTTGGACCACCTACTCACGCCGGAGCCTTGAGACATAATTTCCTTGTGAGCTTGATCAATAGCTGCATCAACATAAATAAATGGTGGAAGAAGAGGAATTTAGTTTAGTTGTGCACAGGAGTAAAAAACAAAGTAATGGATTTGACGCTGCTATTTTAAGTCCATTTTACAACACTGTGTGCCCTCTATGGTCATGAGTGCAACTGCATACACGCCTGAGACATGTTACATGTTTATGAACTGTTACATAAATGAGGTTCTGTGTTCATTTCCAAAGGACTTATTTCTTATGTGAACCATCAGGGCAACAGTGGCTTGGTGGTAGTTATTTTATAAAGGCTGGCAGTTTAAATTATGCCCAAGCCAGTGCATATTGTTGTTGTGTCTATAGAGCAAACACCCCAATGAATGATGTTTTGGAGAGGCCATAGTTGTGAGATGGTGGCCACGTCTCTGTCAGTCTGCCTCAGGGCAGCTGTGGATATAGAGATAGCTTAAAATAACAAGTGTTATTTATTTAATTTTTTTATGTATTTAATAAAAAGCACTATATACGTGTATGTTACAGTGGGAACTTTGTGGGTGTTTCTCCACTGCCCAAAGATATGCATGTATTAAAATAATTAATTAATAAATTGTCCCTTGTCAATGACTTGGGAGTGACTGATTTCCTGTTTGCTTTTATATGTCTTTATGTTAGCCCTGTGAGTAACTGGCCATTGTCCTCAGTGCCCCTCCTCTAACGTCATTTCAGTTTTTTGCAAACTTTCGATGTGGCCATATTGATGATTTGACTATGCATTTGTGACTAAATGGCACAACTGACACAATGAATATGGTTTCCAATAAACATTTATGCACCATTCCATACTCATGGAAGTGATGGCTATTTGTGTAAATACATCTGTAGTCATTTAAACCAGGCTGTCCTTTAATTGCTGTTTGAATAACCTTATTTAACTCTTGGCAGGCAGGCGTACAGTAGTGAACACAAAGCTCTGATCTGACATTTGCAGGTGGGACATGCTTCTGGACCGCTGACCTCTCACTAACTCTCTTTTACATGATGAGAACAGATGAAATATTCAAAAGGTACTCGGCTAATTTTAGAATCTGACTCCTCCATCATCACTTTCAAAGTTTGGAGCCTAAAAAGAGAAGATATAACAATACATTACAGCCTATGGACATGTCAACTTTTCATTAACGTTGAAATGATAGACAACACAATAAATGGAAGTAAATGATGTCACCTGTGAGTCACAAGAATTATTGTTTATTGACAGTGGTGACTCAGTGTTGAACAAACAGTAGCAGAAAGGGGATCTCTGCCCAATAAAAATGCATGCAGGGTGTAGCCCACCTCAAGCTCGTAGTTGCTAAGATTTATAATTGTTATGAATAGGCAGAATTAGCTAAATGGATGGGCACAAATGAGTATTCTCTATTGTACTACATGATTTGTTAATTTTGCCACTTCTGTTACTTCTGTTGGTTAAAGTGAACTCTCTGACCATGACATCCATAACTCCATAATAAACTATTATTTTACTTTAGTTCTGCCACTGGCCTTCAGCAACATCAAATAATGGTTTGTGGGCTTTCACTTTGACCAATAGTAGTGGAGTTTTTGAGTGGTGTGGCAGCCATCACAAACACAGATTTGATCATTGTAGATGCCGGTTTAGATAATACTACTGGGCTTCGTGGTTACCCACAACCTCCAGACGACAGCTTTAAATAAGAATACTTCTAGAATAAACATTTAACTAGACGGAAAAATATAGTTGCCATGTTCTCGCAATGTTCTCAATGTTAATTCCCGTTCTGGCTCTTTTGTTACCGGTGCAGCCTAAGCTCTCTCTCTTGTTTGTGTCTTGGTTTAGTGCCTGCGTGCCTCTACAGGAGTCTGCATGGCCTTGTGTGACAGCTCTCTGCTCGGCTGTTTTCTGAAGACCACCAGATGTGTCGCTAAAGCCAGATTTTTACAGCTCAGTGTGTAGTCAGACTCACTCTGTTATTCAGAAGACAATGTGCAATGTGTGAGGTTGACCACTATCATTATGGTAAAATGTGGCTTTTATGAACACCATTTGGACCAAAAGATAGTCACAGTCACTTCCCTATGTGTGAATGGACTGAGATGTAACGTGTGTGTGTATGTGAAGTCTGTGTGTGTATGTGAAGCCTGTGTGTGTATGTGAAGCCTGTGTATGTATGTGAAGTGTGTGTATGTAAAGCCTGTGTGTGTATGTGAAGCCTGTGTATGTATGTGAAGTGTGTGTATGTGAAGCCTGTGTGTGTATGTGAAGCCTGTGTGTGTATGTGAAGCCTGTGTGTGTATGTGAAGCCACATGCAGAGTCTGGAAAAAATAGAATCCTTGCCTATTTCTTCCACAGCGCCGGATCTGGACACGTAACACAGCTGGTGTGAATGAGTTCAGACTTCAGTGGTTTCTTTTCTCAGTGTGGATTAAGGTTTTACCTAAACTTTAACCAAAAGGCTCATCATTACATGTTCGCTGATTCTACACACTGCACCTTTACATTTAGAGCAGGTGCTGCAGCGTTTCGTCACAAAATTGTAATTGTTAATCTTTGCCAAACTTCAACAACAATCGTTTTTACGTAAACATTTTCAGCAGAAGTACACGCTCCTCTGTGACTATCATTCATCTCCTCGTCCCCAGCGCTGTAAAAACCCAAACCTTAACAAAAACACACAGCTTCATTTGTAGTATACAGAGACACACACTATTGGTCCCAGCCGCTGATGACTTTGAGAGAATAATTAAAGCCTTGGTCTAAATGTTGCTTGGGGATATTTTACATGCAGTGGAAGGGACAGGACTCTGGGAAGAGGCCAGAGATATTGATTACTGCTGGGATTATAGCACCACGAGCATCCCTCTCAGTCCAACAATGTAATCATCAGCCTTCTACTTGTGATGCACCGGGCTGGCTCGGGCCGCACCGGGGGGAGAGAGCGGAGAGACGGGTGGACGCACAGCAGATGGGTAATGTTTTATCTGCCATTGTCCTTCAACTCAAGATGAATTTAAGGTTGAAACTTGCGGACTGGGGATTGGGCTTTTGAAGAACCGTTAAACAAGCTGTGCCGCACATTAAAACAATAGAACCTGATGGAAACAAATGAGGAAATGCATGATGTAAGGGGATTGATATGAAACATTATTGCTTTGTTATTAGTAATGCATGTGTTTTGTTTATTTTTCTCCACTTATTCCAATCTGGGGGTAATGGGTGACTGGAGTTTATCCCAGCAACTGTGGGCCTTAGGCAGGATACTCCCTCCAAACAGTTACAGAGACATGTACAAATACCCATTTCACGTCACATGTATTCACAGTTTAAAACCAATGATTCATCTGACATATTTATCCAAAGTATACCCACAGTACCACAAAAAGGACATGCAGACGTCATAGTTGGTAGGCCTGATGATGCCCAATGGCAGATAGAACTTTAGCCAGACTCATTTACATTCTCAAAGCCATTTTGATTTTAACATGAATACATTCTGACCAATATTGTATCTAAAATGTGGCTTTATGAAATACTGCCCCCTGTTCATATTGTTCGAAATGGTTTGAAAGTAGTTATTTTAGCAGTGGTGCAGTGGGTAGACGCTTGCCCTTCAACCAGAGGGTTGGTGGTTCGAGCCCCCGTCCGAGCGCACACTGTCGTTGTGTCCCTGGGCAGTAGGCGCACACTGGCAGCCACGCTTCCGTCAATGTGCCCCAGGGCAGCTGTGGCTACATAAGTAGCTTACCATCATCAGGTGTGACTGCGGAGTGAATGAATAATACAAAAAAATATGTAAAGCGCTTTGGGTGTCTTGAAAAGCGCTATATAAATAAAAGTTATTATTATTATTATTATTATTATTATTATTATTATTATTATTATTATTATTATTATTATTATTTTGATAAAGAAAAGGGGATCAAAGTAAAACACAGGCAAGGAATATATCTGTTTGATGCTCCTTTACTACAAAGATATCAGCATTAGTATTAATTTCCAAGCATCTGACCTGCATGATTGTTTTGTCTGGCACCTTTGTATTCCATTAATTACATGTTTTATATTGAAATAAGATTGTGTTGTTGTCAGACTTTAAGCTGATTGTTTCGCTCTTGTTCAGTGGCTGTCACGATGCCAACAAATCGAATTCAGGGGAAATTTATGTAAGTTGGCACATGTTCTTTTTTCCCCTGCTCTTCTTAGAGAGCTTAATCCTCACAATACATGACAGTGCTGAGCCAGCGGTTTGCCCTTGCACACTTTAACACAAATAGTTTGTACTTGTCTGACACAAACAAGCATGGTCTTCTTCTGCAGCGATAGAGTTGTATAACGTTCTCTGCAAAACGGATTTCTAACATTGAATTATAAGGCTGCACTGTCACATCCTACTCCTCCCTCCGCACATGCAGCATCAGCAACAGGCCACTGAATCCGATTGTTATTTCCTTGTGTTGGTTGTGACTTTCAATGCGTGATACATAGACGTTATCACAACAGATAACAGAGCATGGTTGGACCTTTCTTTGTCAGAATTTGATGAGCTACTGTGTTTTTCTGCTGAGAACCATCTCAATATCCAGTAAGGCTGGGAATCACATGGCTCACATTTTGTGAATTTTTCAAAATATTATTAATCCTGATATTTCGATACAGCACATTGCTATATCAGTATCACCCAAAAACATACCATTGTCCCACACAGTTCTCAGTTTTAGTTCTGGTTTATGGGAAAACGTGTAAATTCAGATTCCAAAATAATATCAGTTGGTTTAAACATAGATTTCATAGAAGTCTTGGCCTATACCACAATGTAAATGGCCCAGTCAGAACTCAAGAGGTTCCTTTAGGCACATTCACAGCTTGTGAAGTGAAATAAATCTACATGCACAAATATATAACCATCAAAGGCCTCCTACAATGCTGCAAAGGTCAAGATGTTTGCTGTCTTTTTTCTTTTGAGGGTTTGCAAAAACATAGAAAACACAACCAACTATTTCATATGGTTGTCTAGCTAAATATTTGTCAATATAGTCCTGAAATCAAGTCTTAAAAATGGCACCAAACTAACATGGGCACAATAAAACATAATGCTCTGCCATATAGAGTTAAATCTTTACCTTGACAAAACTCCAAAGCTCATATTCAAGTCTGCTGTCATTGTGTGTCAAGTCATGTCCCTCATGAGAGTTCATCACATCCACTGAGTAGCACTGTCATGAAAGCCCTGCATAAATATTTGACACTATCCCGCACTCACCCAGTCAGCTATAATTGTTCTTTGTTGAATTGCACCTGGACTTTGAAGAAGAGGAAGTGCTCTCGGGGCGGTCAGGGGTACTTCTTGAGTTGTGTGAGAAGCTGAGGTGCCCTGGGGCATCCCTAGAAACAAGTCCTTATTTGAGGCAGACATCTGAAGCTGGAGGTGACATCATGTGTCTTCTGTGGCTCTGCACTGTCACCGCTTTCAACTGTCGATCCAACTTTAGCTGCAACTTCCAGACGCATGGATGCTTATATAAAGGAGAGTTTGAAAAGGTAGAAGTGTCATGATGTGAGAGGCTAGGCTGTGCAATCCCCAATTTGATGTTTACTTTTCCCAGGCAACAATACCTAAACCTGTGCAAAATAATATGGGTTGGGGTCCCTTCGATTCACTTTCACTTTATTCATTTTCAACTTTCTTTCTAGATGAAAATCGACATTAAATTCCAAACTTTTTTTTGTATGCCATAGAAAAAAATATTTCCTTCCTGAATGGATAACAGGCATTGAAATTGGGGCCATTTTCACACTGTTTTTGTTCATTTATGATTATTCTTTATATAGAGGGTGTGATTTGCTATTGGTTAAAGTTGTATTGGATGCTGTATCATTAAAAGATAGAGCTAAAAAACAATAGATCAGTAAAGAAACATTAGTTTAGCAGATTTTCCACCAATGTGAAATGTAAAAGCTTGGTGGTTTAATGGATAGAGCATTTACCCCAGAACTAGAAAGATCCCCTGTTTGTATACAGGTCTGGGCACTACATGTCCACCTTGGTGGAAGTCTACACTTATATTTACTGTTTACCAACCAATACATTTATTTCTTAATGTATGAAGGTCCCTGCAAATGTTTTTTACAGTGCTATTTTGAACAATTCATGATGTCTGTCCTCCATTAAGTCAGGCCTGCTGTTGGATAATGACAGGATAACACTATATACTTGCTCATATGAAGAACAGAGGAGCTGCTCAGCCTCAGGCCACTGGGACAAACCACTGGTGAGTCGTTCCCATGACATCCAATGGCTTCTTATAGACTTATATAAATGCACTGTGAGAGGTATATTGGCATTCAGGTTAGACCTAGTAAAGATACAGTACTGTGCAAATTTATAAATGCAGGTTTGAAGAAATGTTGTTAATGCAAACCAGTCATGCGACCACACTTTGCATTCAAAAGTCCACTTGTATACATGTTGTTGGACAGGTTCTTCCCACCATTTCATAAATGTTTGTAGGCTGCTAATCCCAGACTGAATTATGTTGAGATCAGGTTTGTGGAGCTACACTAGGTGAAGATAATTACTAACTTGAAGTCAATGAGCATGACCCAGTAGTAAGACACTGTAAATCTGGATCCAGATGGTGAACCACACCCACACCAGAAATGAAAATGACTTGCTTACTCTATTTTAGCATTACTTTTATGCATTTCTTGTTTAAAACATTTCCATAGTATTGTATGCCTCCAAACTTAAACAAAAGGCTATTGTTTTGTTACATTTGCACACTTTTTTTATCCGTGGTACCATATCTGAAATGTCTGCACAGGTAATTGCGTTGGGTCACCCCTCGCCGGTGCCAGTCCGTCAGATTACACTGTTTGTTCAAATACAGCTTGGTCAAAAGGATAAAGTGCGATCAAACACAGCTGAATTGCCATCTCAGTTTCCAGTGCGTGTGTGTATTTGAGCTGGCACAGGAAAACAAGGACAACCGGCACAATGTGTGCAGTTCCCAAACACAGATGTTCAAACTCATGCAAAGGTATGGCTGCTTTTTTGGTTGCTGAATTAGATAAGGTATAAACATGGCAGACATTACCAAACAGACATGACTCTTTTAGACATTTCAGGCAATGTAGTGTCATGCCCAAGGACATAATGGCAGTATTAGAATGTAATGACCTTTTGAATAGTGCATTAGACGTTTAAGAGTAAGAAACAAATGTCCTTGTAGGGGCGGAAAAATAAAAGTATTGTAAGTCAAAACGCAAGCATACAATGCAGGGGTGTCCAACTGGTCCGAGAGCCACATATGACCTCATTTGATCTCAAGGGGGCCAGACCAGAAAGCATATTGTTACTTCGGTAATTATAAGTCCAAATTTTAGTGCAGATAAACACAAGTGTATTACAAGAAAGTGTTTTGTTATTACTGTTTTTATTATTACTGTTTTTATTATTACTGTTTTTATTACAGTTTTTTTTTAAACCTGAGACTTTATAAAGAAAAAAAAGTTTTAACATTCATTTGTCTCAACTGATCACAGAGATATGAGTATAATGGTGCAAAACATTAAATGTTTTAGTGAATGATAAGATTTATATTGAAATGATTTTCATGATTTCTTAATACACTCAATTATATTGGCGGTCTGGTTCTAGCCCCCGGGACGCATTTATTTTATTTTATTGGTTTATTTGTCAGGGACAGTGTACATCAATTAACATTGTTAACAGAATTAGCTAAAAGGCTATTTTTCATCCGTTGTCCCTGGACTGATGGTAAAATTGTCTCCCTAAAAGCAACAACAACAACGATACATAGTGAACAGAGCAAACATGAAAGAGCAACAAAATGTTTGACACTCCTGATATAAAGTATTGTCTATGTGCCGTTTTCCCCACCTTTGGCCCATAGTTGCAGGCATAGGCTCCAGTTCTCTGTGAAAGGAATAAGTGAAAGATAATAGCTGTAAGCTAAATAGTTTTTTGTAAAAATAATGTAAAATGCTGACTGTAATCAGTTTTTTAACCTATATTCTATTATATCCATTTTTGGCTTGAGGGTCATGGATGTAATCAATATAGTGTTTATTGCCTGTAAAATGCTTTGAACTGTAGCATATTTTACTTTTTAACCATAAAACGCAATCCCTGGAAGAGTAAACTGGACATAAAATCTTCATGCACTGCAAATATATAGA
>JAVQKC010100790.1:0-39820 GCA_036025475.1 Philypnodon macrostomus | reverse complement strand
ACTGAAAGAAGAATGTAGTTTTAGGGAAATTTTAAAAAATTGGCAAAAACATTCTTCACAAACATCCAGACAAATCAAAAAAGTCAAATAGACCCTTCCCATGTTTGTCATGGTTTGGGGCCGAGGCCTCTTAATTGCTTGTTAACAATATAAAAACTCTTAGAAATCACACAATGTCTGATTAAGGTGCCCATTGGTGCCATTGCGGTTGTGGCAGACGTATGGGACAGACGTATGGGGCAGACGTATGGCAGACTTAAAGCATTGGATTTAGAAGAATTCTGTCTGTCAGGATCTGCAGTCAGCATTTTTAAACACCAGGGTGCATATGATAAAAAAGTAATGAACAATAGCTTTTTATTTATAGTCATTTATTTATATGGATTGCACTGTGAATCAAAAATCATCTCATTTTAACACTATAGTGTAGATTCAACACTGTGCTGTGATACACCATGATCATAAATAATCACATTTAGCATTGTACTCGATCGTGATGTATTACAGCACAGACAGAATCCATCCAAATCCAATGTTTAAAGCTGGCAACACTGCTTCTATTGTATCATAAAGTAAGAGGAACGCAGGAAAAATTAATCTAGAGTTACGATCAGTGAATATACAATGGCAGATGTTAGCTAACCCTGACTACTATCAACATGACGAGGATGGCAACATGCAACTTCTAGGAATGATTTGCATGTTTAAGTTAATAGAAGTGACAGTACAAATGGCATCAGTAAACATTTACAAATGATGTTACCAGATACCAAATTTAGCCTGCAGCTGTACACACATCTGTGAAAGCTGCAATACCTTATGTTTTTACTTTGTATTTGAGCAAAAATAATTACACAATCAACAGTACAGCTGAGCATACCAGAAGTGAGAAAAAATTAGACCCTGAGACCCTCAGTGGGCTGTATTATAAGGGATTTTGTTTTAAGAGGAGCTTGTTGAAACAATGTTTATTTATCAAGAACTGGAATCTATCAGAATATAAAGTGAGGGAGTTGATGTTTTATTTAAAAATTCACATCGCATTCACAGCTAATTACATTTTTTTGAGACCATGACAGAGGGTTCAGAAGGAGAGGGGGAAGAAGGGAGTGCATCATTTAAAATATGTAAAGCGTCTTTGAGTGTCCCAAATAAGCGCTATAAAAAACTTAAGAATTATTATTATTATTTCTTATACTTTGAAACATGGATTTTTGTTTAGTTTTTCCTGCACAAAATCAGATACTTCCCCTTTAACTTGTAGAAAATATTGGACCCAGATGCACAGCGTAAAAAAAAAGTAAAACAAGATACACACACTATAATAAAAATTTCACCAAACTGAAATGAGCTCTTTATTTCAATTGTTTCTCACTATGTTTCTTGCGGAGGTCCACTTGGCTGAAAAACAGGGTCACTGAAGACATCATGTGCTGTGCTGTTAGTCTTTGGCAAAGCACATCAGGAGCAGCACAAATCCAGATGTTGTTTCTTCTGGAGGCGTCCCAAACTACTGTGTCTCTGTGAAACAAACCAGAACCCTCCTGTGTGATGTGCTGCAGTGAGACAGTCCACGCCAGGCTCAGCCATTGCACCTCTGTGGAGTCAGGTCAGGCATATATAGACATGGGGACTCAACAATGTTTCTGTATCAACTGAATCATGTATCAATGGTCACTGGCAATGATCAAGATGCAGTAGAAAGTAATTATGTGCAGTAATTTAATGTCCTTAGTATATTTACTTGAATACATTTTATAGGCCTATTTGTTGGATGTTACTATCACTGAAGTGTTCTCTATAGAATAGAACTTTAGTTGTACTGAACTTTGCACTTTTTAATTCTTCAACCAACTTTTACTCAAGGGCATTGTAAAATACTTGAGTACTTGCAGCGGTGAATGGTAAATCTAACAGTCAAAATCTAAAGGTCTGGTTTGTCAGGGTAACCATATTCAGAACTGGCTCTACCTAAGCAGTATGGTACAGATTTGTTTATGTTTACATAGTTGATGTTCTCTGTTTGATATTATTACTCAAATAAACAAACATTTCAGAGTTTTTTAAAAGCAAGGAACTGTAATTACAATTTCTTGTTAAATCAGATACTACCAGAGGTGGGTAGTCCTCAGTTAGCTTTACTGCACAAAACCTTTTACTTTTACTTGAGTAATAATATTTTGAAGTAACTGTACTCTTACTTGAGTAATGTAAGAATAGCTTTATGTGAAAAATGTGAAGATGTGGAATTTCTGTTCCTTGTGCCTCATTTTTGAAAATATTATTTATGTTTTTAGTTTATAACATTATTCTGAAGTAACGATACTCTTACTTGAGTAAAATTATTGGCTACTCTACCCACCTCTGGATACTACTACTGGTGTGGTGCCATGACATTCTATTAAAACGGTCCCATGCTAGCCTCTAAGTGTCACAACATGGAGCTGATTTTAAAGGAAGTCAAATGCTCTGTCCTATTCTGTCACCATTTCCTTCCTCACCTTCATTCAGCAGCAGCCCCCAACTGTTTCCTCCAATAGAGACAGGAGGGTTCAGCTGCTGTTCACGTGCCTCCACAAGATAAAACGCCCCGGGTTGAAGAGAGCGGTGTAAACAATACGCTTTTGACAATGAACACCTACGGCCCCTTTCCCCTGGTGCAAGGATACATCTGTGCTTGGTGGTACACTTGGTAATTAAATGTAACTGAAGTCAAGGCATTTAATCCGGGCCTGTTTTGTGTCAATAAAGTCTTGCTCATCCAGTTTTGATGTTATGTAATACTAATCTATTTTTTTCCTATCTTAGCGTGCACCATCATGTAAGTCAGGTTGGACCTGTTAGATGTGGTAATGACTGCAAAAAACAAACCAATTATCAGTGTTGATGTCATACCATACCTGGAAACAACTGACTGACTGAAGAAATAATACTCTGATTTGATTACTCGTACGTCATCTGTGTTGTGCTGTAGGGTAAAAAAGTGACATTTCTTGTTTAACTCATTTTGATTTTAGTTTAATGTTGGAAATGTCATCTATTTTTTATCAATTCAATAATAATAATAATAATAATAATAATACAGTTTTACATTTACAGTAGTTATTATTTGGATGACTAATTTTCTATTTTGAGTTTTTTATTTTACAACTTTCGCAAATTTTGCAACTTTTTATTTTAACAAAACTTAAGTCCGTGTGATCCTAAGTGTCTTGTTGTGGGGTGAATGAAGCTTCCTTGCTATAGGATGAATGTCTCTGGATGTCTCGGGTCAAGTCACAGGTCTCGCCAAAATCACAGATTCCTTTTAAACAGGCTTTTACAGAGAGAGCTCCAAGAAATAAAAAGATGCAAAACTGACGCAGACCTGGTGTTTTTGTGGTTCAATAGCTTTATGATCATCTATAGTCTATAATATTTGGGTTTATTTCTGTGGACTGTGTTATTCTCTGAAACTGTAGGGGGAACTCTGTGAAGGAGAAATGTGACCAAAACAGTGAAAAGTTGCATAATTCCCCTTTAAGTTTGCCAGAATACCTGTAGCACTCATGTTGATTTGAAGAGCTGCCAGGTCACAGTTTGTTAGCACAGAAAAGAGGATGGTGTAAATTGATACACGTCTCCAGAGGTGGTGTTAGCTTTCACTGAGGCTGATACTACTGACTGACACAGAGAAGTGTATAACCAGTGGTGAATGCTTTTGTTTTTGAGGATTGTAAAAAATAATTTCATCAAGGAGGTTTGTTGGACTATAACTAGATGTTGGTGAAGGTTTTCATTCATCCAGGTGAAGTTCATTTCAGAAATACTAATCAGACTGATTCAAAGGAAATCTTTTTCATTGTTTATTGCAATCATCATTTTTCAGCTGCTACAAAGATACTGACAATGAATATTAAGCTAAAAAATCAACAGGCAGTTCAGTTTTTTGAGTTTTTGAAGACACAATATTTTCTATAATCATCAAGATTTACGTTTTACTTCAGTTTTTACTTCTTGGCTTCATACTCGACTTCCCATGAACTGAGCCATCTATCGTTTATCTATCACAACCCCCTAAATAGCTTTTGTGGGATTTTCACCTTGTCCCCTGCCAAAAGTTTACCCCATTACAGTCTGTCTTATTGGGCCTGCTCAGTGGACATCTGCTGCTGTGCCCAAGTATTGTCTTTGGCCCGAGTCACTGCTGGCTCTGCTTTGAAAGAATAAAGCCCAAGTACTATTTATACCTCAGTGAGATAGGGACTGTTAACATACTAAACAATGCTTCTCCTACAACTGTGCAGAAGTGTGGCCGGTCAACAAAACATTGGAATTAAATATGTTTGAGGGGGAAAGTTGTGGTAACATAAGACTCTTACTGGCACTTTCAGTTTTCAGTCTCAGAGCAGAAAGAAAAAAAGAAAAGATGAATCACTCACAGCCACTTTTTAGGCACATCTGTCAAACTGCAAATAGTAATAGTTATAAATTGCTTATTAGCTTATTGTTTGGCAACAAATCCGTGCATGTGCAAGACAAACCCACTGAAGTTCAAACAGAGGATCAGAATGGAGACAATGACTGGGAATTAGGTACTTTGAACAGAGCATTGTTGTTGATGCAAGAAAGGTCCCAAAGAAAGAAAATATCAAGAGAGCACCAGTCATGTGGGCGAAAATGCTTTGATAATGCCAGAGGTCAAAGAAGATTGGCCAAATGGGCTTGATGATGATAGAAAATCAACAGTAACTTAAATAACTGTTCCACAGGCTATAGACCCTTTAAACGTTTGACATTTGGAATGTTCAAAGTTACGGAATGGAGGCGACTGGAGCAAAAGTGAGTTAACTTTACTAAAAAGTAGTGTTTGTGGAGAGAGATATAGCATACAATGAAAAAAAACTATTGTGGTCTTCAACATTTCTGTAAAGACTTGTCCAGTAAAACCTAAATACACATACAATGTGAGGTACATTCACTAATGTTTCCTAACCAGGCTCTGACATCACCTACATGTAGAGAGTGGATGGACTACATTTGCAATATTTTGAGGCTAATTCTAATTTCTCCATTGATAATGTGTTATGGTCTTGCCTCCAGTTGCTTTCATTCCGGAATTTAGAACTTTCTGTTTACAAGCTTTGCAAGGGTCTATAAGGAGCGATAACAAGTGTCCCTACTTAATAAAGGGCCCAGTGTGTGTATGCTATTACTTTTGTAGCTGTGATGCATAGAACAGTGGAAAATTCAAACGTTTTCAAAGGGTACATTTTCTCAAGATGACTATCTGGGCACTTTGTTTTCTCTGAATCGAGTGACTATATGATTGTTGTTTTAACTGAGTAGCCGTGTTCTAGTGCCAACAGAAGCAGAAGAGCTCTATTAATACAGTAATTTGATTTGAAGGGCACACAGCACCAGCAGTCATTATGTCTTCCCTCCAGTGTTTTCATACAATTACTCAGTGCGGGTATAATTTCCTCCGAGTGCACTGAAAATATGTAAGGTCCCTGCATTACGTGTGGCCTGTAGAAGACCACTGTAAAACTTAAAAGCAAAATGAATTGGATGCTCGCCTGGTTTGGAGCACTAAGCGGATATGAAATATGACTTCATGTCCCATGGGAATGTGTTGGGAAGGAGCGATGAAGCCTTGAGGAGGAACTGGGAAGTCTTACACATTGTGTTTTAACTGTGTTTGCAGAGCTGTGTGATGAAAGGGGCACTTATGTAAAAATGAATTATGTTTATCAAGGATGAGGAAGACTATATCATCACATACGGCATTAAATGTGTAATCAAATGTGTGACCTCACATTTATAGGTTGTGGAAACTTACCTATTTGCTTTCTACCTGTGTTCCTGCGAGTGTGGCTTCAAGTGGCCGAGCTGATTGGATGGTAGGTCACAGAAAGGTTAAATATACTCGCAGGCCAATTTATTAGGGAGACAATGTAGCTAATAAAGGTGTGTTCTTCTGCTGCTCTAGCTCATTAAGCTTAGTTCAAACAAGGGTAATTTGAATAATGGCTGTTTTTTTTCTATAATCTCATACCAGTCTCATTCTCCTATAATATATATATATATGACATTTTCTCTCACAGAACTACAACTCACCTGATATTTTCCTTTTTGGGGACCATTCTCGAAAATACTCAGAGCAGCCGGTGCTGTTGGACACCATGCCATGTAATTTTAATTTGAATAATGTATAATCCCATGTTGATGCTCAGACTTCATAACATGCATTGATTTACTCCATGTGCTGATGAGTTATTTGATTGGTTGAATAAATGGTCAGTGCCTGTAAATTCAACATTCATTACTTATTTGAAGTTTATTAATCAGAGGCTTTAGGGTGGTAATATTCATATCCTCTATGTGACCACTGCAAATATTGAAGAAGACAAAATATCATAAGCAAAGAGATTCCACATCATCAAGCTTTAATCCAAAAATGTAGACATTCTTTGTTCTCTTGATAATGTAATGGCTCTATACATACTATACATACATACACACGTGTAAAGAAAAACCCTGATATGTTTGTTTATCTTGACTCATTCATGTCAGGCCTTTTGTCCTCGGCCCCATCCATCAGTTTTATGATCCCAAAAATATCTCGTCTGTCTACATGCACCGCTCATGTCTCTAAACACGTGCTTACTCTTCTTCACTGTTGTTACTGTAAGTGATCCTTTTGCCACACATACAAAACATACAAAACACAGTACAATAAACCTGGTGCAAAGGGCAACATAATGTCACAGTTAGAAGGAGCGGCTCGAGTTTGAACAAAGGCTCATTAGTGTTTGACCTATACAGACACACACCAAACATATAGCCTACTATAAACGTTATTTGAATCAAGTCCTCCGATTATCTAAACAGTATTTGGACATATAAGTATCAGTGGAAGGATTATTGAACAGACATAAACACTTGAAAAACCAATAATCCTATAAAAGTATTCCACTGTTTGCATATGACTCGTTCTGTGGAGAGGATCTGCCTATAGCTCTAACAAAGCATTATTAATATGTAATTAACAATACATTAATGAATAAGCAGTTTACACAGATGTTTACATTGATTGCAATATCATAGGGGAAGTTTGTGCTCTGCAAGTGGTTCACTGTTACTATAGTAAACAAATAAGTCTGTGGCAGAGAAGCAATGGGCACAATGAGCTATGTTCAGACAGTAATATACATGAAATAAATAAATACATGTGGGTGTGTTCCAAATGCTGGAGCGTAAGCATATACTCTCACAGTATGTTCCATTGATATCACACTCTGTGCCATCTGCTATGTCAAAACAACATATAAAAGCACACAGACTGAATATACAATAACTGGTTTTATATGGGAGGAAGCATACTGTGCAAATGTTTTATATGCAATGCTTTCAAGATGATTAACTAGTGTTTGTGTTTTTGTTATTTCAGTATTGTATCATTATCAATCAGCTCAAACCTGATCTTAACATCACTGGGTCTGTCTGAGATTTGCATGAAGAGACAGAAAGATGTGAGCAGCAGAGAGTGGTGAAATGACTGGATTTAGATGTTTCAGCCTGCCTGTAACATTTGTGCAATACCATGACAGTTTGCATTGATTCATAGGCTATTTGTCTATCTGCCTGCAGCTTTTACCAGTCATCTGTCTTGAATTAAGACAGCAGTCACCACCACATAAATACCCACTTATCATGTGAGTGGTTTATCGTCCCTGATAGAGGCCTGAGATGACACAGACAATACTGGACGCCCCATGCCCGACGTCTTCCCTGGAGGCATGTCTGGCTACAAGGGTAACATTTAAATTTTATTACTCACTAAGACACAGCCCGGCTCCCCGCCCTTATTTGGTGCTGGTGGTGTGTGTATAGAGGGGCTGCGGTTGTAAAGTAGGGACTCAGTCAGAGTGGAGCCAGGTAACTCAAGGCTCGGACCAATTAGCACAGGCTAACCAAAATTGTGAGTCATGGATAATTTTATGTTGAGTAGATATAGCTTATTTTAGGCCTGATCCTGTGGTTTGGAGTTTGGTTGTGGGAAAATGGGGGTGGATCTTTTAAGAAACAGAAGAACAATAGAAGAACCCACACTTATGCCCTTAACCCACTGTTGGCAAAAATCTACTCAGTGCTATATTTGGGCTTTCACCAAAAAAGTAAAGCTTATTTTGTTATAGGCTGTATTAGTCAACCAACTCCCTCACAGTAAAACCTGCTGCTGACTAGTGCACATTAGAACTCATGATTAGTTATCCATTACCACATTATGTCAATAGTGAGACTCTTGACTACTGAATATTGACCACTGATGGTTTTCAGGCGGCCTACAGTACAATAGTGGAACAGGTGGTCACTCAATACTTTATATAGGTGTCTTCTGGTTAAAATTGCACTGCAAACAAGCTTTTACTCTTTGTTATATACATTACAAAAACTCAACACAGTCAATTCAGACATGCTCATGCACCATACTGACACATTTCTCGGTGGAAATGTGCCAATCGAGGACAAAAACCCTAGAATATCACCTAACACATCCGAAAAGTACAGAGTGACTAATAAAGGAAGTGGAATCCCCAGAGTCACTCTTTAGATGCAGCTGCATTAATTTGTTTTGAGCCAACACCCTGCCAAAGTGCTACACCTGACACACAGTCCCAGCACCTATTCTCCGTGACAGGAAGCTCTATTCCTCACAGGATGGAGCCACCCTACTGAATAATATGGTGCCAATGTATTATTTTCCCAAAGGTCATGTTAAACTATATCAAATGTAACACAGTAATTGTTGACATAGTTCTATAGCATACAAACTGGTTTAGAGACTCATTTAGTAGGAGAAACAAGATCAGAATCCTTTATTCATCTTCTTAGCCCGTCCCAGGAAGAGTGTGGCCAATCAGCTGCAGGGTTGACACAGAGACAAACACTGACAGACAAAAAACACTCTTCTTTTCATCTAGGGGCAACAAGCTGTAGTACATGGAAAGATCCTATGGTACCAGATGGAGGACCTGCAGACCCCAACCAAAGAGTTTGTTAGCTGGCCCAAGCCAAAGGTCAAACCAGCAATCACAAAAGCACTAACCATTCTGCCACTGTGCTCATTTACCTACTGCAGCATCCTATACAGTACTTAAGGCTAGCATTATGCAGCAGTAGTAACTTGTATAATGAACATCTACTATTGAGATATGTACTTCCTCACACCTCAGAGTACAGTAATTTTAATGAACTACTTGGAGGAGTCAGCCGAGGAGTGTGAGTGTTATTTCGTCGTAGATAACAAGAAGCTGTGTGCCCTGCTTTGACACGAGCTGCTTTCCGAAGGTGATAATTGAGATGTCATCACTCGACAACAGATCTCATGAGATTGTTATTATGAACCAGACAAGAAATAGTGAGTGGTCTTTGTTTACTGCACAAATAGGGAAATGAAAAAAAAAGAGAAGAGAAAAGACACTTGAACTCCCCTAGACGTGAAGGGGTTAATATGTGCAGCCACTGAAACAGAGCCTGGGCTACAGACTACAGCTCGTCTGCAGAAGTTGAGGCGTGACCCTTAGATAGGCACCGGTCTATCATGAGGGCGGCTCCCGGAGTGACTGCAGGGAGAACACTGAGGCCTTTGTCAGGGCTGTGTGTGTGCGCGTGTGTGTGTGTGTGCGTGTGTGTGCGTGCGTGTGTGGTGTGTGTGCGTGTGTGTGTAAAAGTGCTGAGGTAAGCAAGTCCAGGCTGCATAACCCCACTCCTCCCTGTCCCTGCTTTTCACTGAAGACACACACATATACATATACACACAGACACACACATATACACACGCGCACACACACACGCACTATTGTCTGTATTTACCAGCAGTCCCCAGGGACAAGGCTTTGCTTCAGCTGGTGGGAGCTTTAGAAATGGTCTGTTTTGTGGTTTAAACCCCCACTCTCAACATGCAATGCATTTTGGGAAACAAGAAAATAAAAACCCTAACATGCATTTAAATAACCCCTGAGAGAGAAGTCATATTCTGCCAAAGCTTGTCCCTTAGTGCAATGACTGATCTGTTTCTGCATTTTCCACACTTCTGCAAGAGCACAAAGCTGACATATATCTCAGAAGTGCTTGTTTATTCCTGACAAAATGAAAGCACAACACTTTTTAGATCATCGCTTTGTTCCAGAATAAGACGAGAAGAGGAGCTTGTCAGAAGCTCTGCTTTAGAGGCAGCCAGACTGTTTTAATGAGTTGTTTGTCTCACCACTTTTGTTTATGCAAATATAAAGTAGACAGCGCAAGACTCAAATGCATCCGAATTGTGCTTAAACCACCATCAAAAACAGAAAGAAGGCCATGCTCTATAAGATAACTATCCCAAAGGTGACATTGTAAAACATGAGTGCTTCTCCCTGCAGCTAAACACTTACAAAACTTCAAGTTAATCCCCAAATGTTTTTTTTTAACTTCCCTGAGGCGATGTGTGCCTCCCAGAAGAAGCCCACTGACAAAGAGGTGAATCAGACTTTATATTAGCTTGCATCTTTCTCCCAGAAGGAAGAACAAGTCAAAAACTCTGCCTGTCTCCAGGGCTTATGAAACATCCTAACTCTATGTTAGGGACTTTCACACAAGGATAAATCACTCCAATGCCTTCTGTTAAGACTATTGTATCAGCTCTGAGAAGTAACTGAAATGACAGTTTTTTTATACCAGCTGTAATCTTTTGTTTTACAGTTTAAATACAACACTATATATTCATTAATTATTAATTCTATTATCTGCTTCTGAATTTAGCTGTCCCCAAGGTAATGTTTTTAAAGACTTGACAAACAGGTGATTAATGATATGCCTATTAACTGATAATGAAACGTACGTAAGTGAAGACAAACAATAATAATGTTTTGTTTACCCGTGTGTTGTATGACTGGTGAAAAGCAGTTAATAAAGAGAGAGACAATAACATTCAATCATCAATAGATTTTAATGGAGAAAAAAAACAGCAAATGTACCCATTTAATGACAAATGAAATTAAGAGAAAATGTAAGATTTTGAGAGTCAAGCTCTTATGTACAGCATATTGCACTATAGAAAAGAACAAACATCCCGCCGTGTCCTGGAGTCTTCTGCTTCCCATTTCATCTGCTCTGTCCCACAGACAGAGCCGTCCCAAAGATAACACAGCCAATGCTTCAACAAAATAACTGCTACATCTGAACTGGGCCTCAATTCATCAGACAATGTGAAATCCTAGAGACCACTCTGTAAAGCAAAATGAAGATGACAAACAAACTCCCAGTAAATGTGTCTGAATGAGTTCCACTGTTTGAAAAGAGTGTGTTCCATGAAGTTACATTCAAACCCTTAAGATACAGAATTTTTTCAGGAATGTCGGACATGCATTTTTACATATATCCAAAACAAAAAAAGCCCTTGAACTGAGAGTGACACAGCAAACTTGGCAATATCAAATCATATTAAAATATGTCACAACATTGAAAAAAGCCATCATAGAAAAGCAAATAACTGTCCCTATAGTATTTCATTTGTCTTCTTACAAAAAGGTCATGGAAAAAGTCTTGCTTAAAAATGGCTTATAAATTAGCAACATTAGCTGTGTCAAAAATTCATGTCTAATAATGTATAAAAAACACCAAATCACAGCACTTGACAGTAAAAGATGCACTCCGGCTTGGATATTAAAAAAACTGATCGAAAAAGTTTGATATTAAAGACACTGAAGGTTGAATGTATAACAGAAGTTTTGAGTTTCAGGGTGGCAGCAGTAGTTGGTACAATCAGGCTCAGTTAAGAACTCCTATTGCTGTTCAACCCATCTCTCCATACAACATAATATAATACTGGGCACCATGGTGGCTCATTCCTCCTCAAACCCAAAGCCCTCTAGATTGTAAAGGATAAAGCACAGAGAAATCACAGCTCTTTGATGGTTAAAGGGTCCATATTATTGCTTTTATTTAGCTCTAGATTTGCATTTTGATTTCTTTTTGCTGAAAAAGCTCAGGTTAAAGGCATCTCCCTTTGAGACCTGCCCCTCCCGAGCTGGTCACACCCACTTCACTACTACAGCCAATACAAGCAATGACAAGTAGTAGCAAGGTAGGGGATCTTCACCTATCTACATACAAATCAGCTACTAAGAAGGTCAGTGCCTCAACAAAAGTTAGCATAATAGGGCCCCTTTAAAAAGCTTTAAGAATCTAGAGGGAGGAAGTTCAGCACAGGAGTAGAAAGAGAGGCGCTAAGTACAGTATACAGGTTTTAAAAATCATTTTTACAGTGCACATTGATTGCAAACAGTCTTCTGATAGTAAGAAATGGTGTAACTTGTGCTGAGAGATTCCAAAGGTTGAGCCCGTGCCTCGTGAGTTGACTTTATTCTCACTCAAGGCACACGTTGTACTACTTGTGCCGCTATTTTGTATCTCACTAGTGAAACATACTGAAAGAGGTGAATTGTGGGTATTTTTGCCAAGTGTTGATGACAATGGTGATAAGGACGTGGCAGGTCTGTTCCTCACAAGGCACATTTTAGTTACATTTGATTGTCTGTTGTTTTTTGGCGTGATTTGTTTGAAAAAATAAAGATTCGCGCCATTCGTGTGTGAGCTCACGCGAGGCACATGGCTTTAGTCCGAACCTCCTGCACACAGGCACCGAACCTCCTGCACACAGGCACCAATCACACGACTGAATGCACATCAACAATGAGAAGAAAACCACTGTACACATCGAGATAGCATCGTCTATACAGTAGCACTGAGCAAATATACACAAAATAAATAAAGAATAAATTAAACCCAAAAAACTAAATAAAACGTGTTCTCAATAAAAGACCGGGAGTAGTTCGCACAGTGAGATTGTGGAGATCTGGAGAGTGTGTCACAACAATTGGCTCAGCGTTCAGTGTTTGCAGGAAACAAACAATTGGATCAGCTACTGTACTGTGCAAATGTTTTGAGGCAGTTTTAAGGTAAATATATGCAGCAAATACACTATAAAATTCTGCCTGTATATATATTTGACTTTTTTTGAAGGACACCCCATTTCACCAGTGGTTGTAGGCTGCTAACATTGTTCTGTTTTTGCTTGCTATGCCTAAAACATTTGCACAATATTGTAACTTAGTAGTCAAAATCGACCTCTGGACTCTTTGTAACACACTCTGACATTCTGATTGTGAAAATGCTTGTTCTGCATTATCCACTGCATCATACACTCGTCATAGTAATTATGGATGTTAACTACTCCCTGAAGAAAGCAAAGGAATATTAAACCCATCAGTGTCTTCATACAAATCTGAAATTATACAACTATCACTTATTGATTCAAATGAGAAACAGTGGCTGCAATATTGGGGATGTAAAATCGCATTATGTGTGTGATAATGTTGAACTATACATATATTTGTGAGGTTGAATGTAGCTCTGGCAGTTTAGTGAGAAAAAGCACTTAAAGGTGGATTGAAAACTCAGTAAATCTCATTCTGGTTTAGCATATGATGGGACTAAGTGCGTTGGATTTGAAGAAGCACTAGCAGTGAAAAGTAACTGAAAAATGATTCTTTAGATTGTAAATTCAGCCAATGCCCATAATTTTGCCCTGTGACTTAAGGCCCTCTATTGCTCGTTCTGCTATTAACAATCACTTTCATGGTCCACTTGCAACTCAGCGTGGTGTAAAGATTGTCAAACCAGCCCAGTGAAAGGACTTTCCAACTTTTCTGATTGTTTGAACATCCCTGATTTTATCTCATGGGTCCAGACTAGTCCAACTTTACTTGTGCTTATTTGGTTCAAAATAACTACAATAGCACGCAAACCAATATTCAATTTGAAGTTATGTTTTACAGTATGAACTTTACAGTGTGGTCTATGAGGGGGCTATGTCTATGGTTGACACTGGTGGAAGCTTACTGTAATAACTAACTAAGCCAGTGTGAGACAGTATAGATATCGGTTTAGGGCCTGTTTTATAGTATTTCTGAGAATACATTAAAAAAATATGCCTCAAGTCCTCAAGGTTTTTTTTAGTCAGTAACTTTCAGCACAAAATGTCCACAGTTTACAGCCAGTAAAAGTGGTCTCATGTTTTTGCTTTTTCGATTGCTGTCCTTGTGATGTGAAAAGAGTCGTCTGTGGCGGGAAGAGAATAAGGCATTCTCTGGACTTGATGGAGGTCCTTCAAGACTTGAATTAGCAAACAAAAACTGTACAAAATAGGTCATCTTACAAATATATTTCGAAAATATCTCTTCAACACAATGGCTTCTTCTCGGAGAGGCAAAAATACAAAAAAAAAAAGAATCAAAAACAGGACCGCAAAAACAACAAAAAAATCTCACAGTCTCCGACCAGCGGCGACCAGTGTGTTCTTCATCTCATCTTCATATCCAGTTAGAAAATGAAACAAAAATCCATTAACCCGTGTTTCATCTTTACAGTGCCATCTCTGTGAAAAATGTCCGCTCCCTAGTGTGTCCACAGTGTGTTTGTTTGTGTGTTTGTAATGGGAATATAACAAGGGGAAGAAGTTGGTTCATCTCTGCTGCCCCCTGAGGCGAGGGAGGAGGGGCTCTCGGGGAAACAGGAAGCCAAACATCGCAATGGTGAGACGCATCCAGATGGGGAGATTCTGTCGCTGGTGCCTCATGAACTGAAGAGAGAGAAAAATGGAGAAAATGATCAGAAGGTGGTGTCTATAGTTTTAAAATGTAATCTTAAATAAATAAAAACAAAATAAATCAACAACCAAAAAGAAATATAGGTTAATTAAGTGATCAGTCTAGGTTTGGGTCAGACTGTAAAATGGAGCATCAGTGTCTTTAGTGGTTGGTGGTTTGACTCCTGCCCCAAACTGTTCTTGAGCAAGACACTTCATCCTTTGGCTGCATATAGATTTGAATATTGTACTCAGATATAGTTGTTATGAGTCTGAACTGAAAGTCTGTTTACATGTACTGTATAATAATGCTCTCGGAGGGTCTTCCGGCGGTTACCATTATGATGTAAGCATGAAAATGACCTGATGTAATGAACTCCACAGTCCAACATCTACTGATCAGCACCATTTCAAAAACCCGGGGGAGCTGCCATTCGACTCATTACTATCCCTCATCCTGAATCTCTAAGGGTTTGAGACCATCTGTATTATAAGCTGTTGTCTCTCAAAACAAGCACCTCAAAGCTTCCAGAGACTATTTCATCACAGTTTTCAACTCCTGAAGTCAGCGAAATAATTATCGAAACAAAGCAAAGGAAACGGCTCTGCCTCCTACGGCGCCGCTTCCTCCCTCCCTCATTTTCGAACTCTCAAACTTGATGAAGAGGATTTTTGTACCAGATGTAAAAACTGCCTTAAACCATGCTACTGCACCTCCCCTCTCCCTGAGCTATACTCCCAAAACCACTGCGCTTGGATATTGCAGCCCGTTGCATAAGCATTCTTCTCACAATCTCTTCGCTCTCCATCAAGAGCTCTACCAGGCTACAATCAAAGTGTGCCACAGGCTATCTGACGCAGGGGAAGATGTCTGAATGTTCTCCTAATTGTCCTTAATTGACTTAATGCTACAGTGCTGAGCGTATTTAAACAGTACCCTGGTTTGTTCCACTCATCTTTCTGCCCTGGTTTGTGTGGGTTGGGAGAATGGATTTGTACAGGCCTTTTTTGTAAGCTCCAAAATGATTAGGCACTGGAGGATTTCAGATGCTTATATAGATGCACTATGCGGTCAAATTACGGATGCACCGATATGGAATTTCTTGGCTGATACCAATATCTCAATTACCAATTTGGCCGATACAGATTCCGATACAGATATTCTTTAAAATGTTTGAGTAGTAGAAGAAATCCACATATGGATATCTGCTTTATATGTATATTAACCCACAAATAGAATTTTTGTTACATTTGGTCACCCTAAAGTTAGACCTCTCCAGTGATCTTTTCTTTCTCTGGCTATTTCTGACTCTAATTATTAGAAATGATCCTTTAAGAACAACAGATTAACATCAGTCTTCTGTACGGGCCGATGCCGATATCAGTCAAAATTGTAAATATCGTCCGATACCGATGTTGAGCCGATATATCTGTGCATCACTAAGTCAAGTGTTGTAGTCGTCAAGAGCTGTCTAGTGCTCAAAAACCCTATATTCCCCTGGTATCACACTGTATAGAAAATGTTTATTATACCACCTTATTTTACTGCATGAAATAGAAACAAATCTGAAATAAGAAGTTCAAAAAAGAAACCAAAACCTGCTTCGCATGACAACACAAAACCACCAACAAACTTCTGCTTAGTGAGACGTTCTAACAATAGCACAAAACATTCACACGCAAAGAAATGATTGGATCTCAACCACTGCCAAATACAAAGTCCTACAGGAACAAACTAGACAAAACAAAAAAGGATGAAAAAAAAGTCTCTTATCTCACTGTCACACAAACTCAGACACAGACAGTCAGCAGGACAACTGAGGTATTGTGGTTAGTTGTCAAGTGTCTATAAGTGTGTGAGTCAGAGGCTATTTTTAGACAGGCATATAAACAGCTATCCAAGTCTACCCAGACACAAGCCCGCCGTTCACACCTGCTCACTGTTCACCAATGAGTCCACTTATCAGAGCTGCATGATAGTACAAAATAATGTTATAACTATGACTCGGAAAATTTGAACATGCTTTTTGACAGTACATTTTTTGCAGGTTTTATTGTATTAGACAATATTTAGAGTGTGACTTTGGAAGTGAAAGACAATAACAACAACATAACAACATTGATTTTTAATGTTTCCCCAGCTTTTCTTACTCAAAAAGTGCAGTATCTTCAACAAAACCACACCTTGCTGTCTAAACAGACCCCCCCCCCTATCAGTATAACACTGATAAGGTCCTGGAATAGTTGCACTTATTTACAGAGTCACGTGACTCTAACTGCTATTCACAACTGAACTCTGTGACCTTTTTCTGTGTAAGGCGGAGGCAGATAATATGTTCAAAGTCTAGTCCAAGTAACAATAATAACTTTTTGAATATGGATATATATGTTTATTTAGTCATTTAAAGTGTTTAAGTTTTAACATGTTTACGTCTGTTTGCTAAAATTCACTTAATTAATTAAATTAATCGTTTTGACATGCAGTTAGCTTCATTAAATTGCATTGTTCTAGAGCAAATATATCTAATTTTATCATTTAGGTAGTGCTGGGCTATATATCATTCTGTACCAAATATATTAAATATACATAATAACATTTTTTATATATTTGTTATATTTATATTTATATATTTGGATTAGGTCTTTAAAATATCGAACAACATCCAAAACAGGTACGGTATGTTGCTTTTGAGTACAATTTATTTATTTTTTATTTATTTTTGACAGTTACATTTTCTTACCCTTTAGAGCTACAATGACTCCCAGAGTATTGTGATTCTATTCCAGTCTTTCCACTGGCATATTTAGCTTTTGTGGCTACTTTATCCAACAGGCCTGTTTCGATTGCTTATACTCAGTGTCACATAAGAATAACTAGTTCTTTGTCATTTAAGATATAGTTATAGCTAAAGCTTACCTGATCAAAGTGGTCTTGGTGGAACTTGTCTCCGATCTCCCGGAGTCTGCGTCCGATCTGTGCCTCGGCGCTCATTGGTTCCTGTTCCTGGTTCCTCTGCTCTGAACTGTTATCCTCCTCTTCTCGGCCTTCCTCCTCTTCCTCTTCCTCAATCTGCCTCTGTCCTCGGTCCTCCATTGGCTCGAACTGAGCGGGGAAATGTGCGCGTAATCCAGCGTTGCCTACAAAAGGATCAAATTAGCACAGAAATTAGTATTGTTATGGATTATGCTTAAACTAGACTATTGCTTTTCACACAAACACAAATGAATGCTTAGTATAGTCACAGTATGCTTTCAGGTTAACAGGTTTTATCACATGTTTACTGAGTTTGACAAATTACAAGGTAAGCAGCAGGAGTACAACTGAAAAGGCCCACAAACAAGAAAGTGATCGAGCGTGTTGGTAGGTGGAACACTCAAACACTATTAAATCAACACCAGCCTCCCTGAACTGCCCGTGTCACTGGGTTTACTTATTGCCTTCAGCGTGAGCCTCTGCAGTCATGCCACTTGGAGGGAAAACAATTTTGAGTGAAAGAATGGCCCGCTATTCTTCTGACCCATATCTGTAATAAAATGTGAGCGCTGTGTCTGTCTGTGTGGAAGAGATGGCAGCGAGCCAAGAGCATGACATCCATTACTGCTGAGCCTACACTGAACGACAAGGTAATAAGACTTTATATCACGAACAATATGTACCTCGCTCACAATGACACCGGTTCAGCAAACATTCTTCTCAACATTTGTTCAATTTGATTAGGGTGATGTCACACTGATTCCATTAGACATGCAAAAACGTATTAGATTAACTATTGATGGATATAGTTGTTGTTGCTAGTATGTGGCATTGTGGGTGCATTACGTTAGTATCTGTTCTCATTCTTTTGAGAAATGTTATTTTTTAAAATGTAAATAAGAACATTCCAACAGAATCAGACCTAATATGATTATCATTTATCAAATTAGAGTTAGCTGCATATTAATACAGATAAAATAAGTGAATAAAAGGCTCCTAAAAATAACACAGTTTGTATTACTACAGGGACTTCCCAGCTTTTGAAAAAGTGTTCTGGAGCTCCAGAGAGAAACACTGGTCTTGTCTGCTCACCGTGAAAGGGGATGCGTGGCTGCCAGTGCAAACTACACGGCAGTGCGTTGATGCTGATGCTGTTGTTATTGAGGCTTTGTGAAGTGGGCACTGCGACGGTAACAGCATCAAAGGCTTGTCCAGCCGCCATCGGTGTGGTCGGGTCTTCGTATTTGATGTCCCTGAAAGGCGTTCCCCAGAGCTGCGAGATGGGTCTGGACATGTCCTCTTCCTCATCATCCATCCGACGCCTTAGCGGTAAAGCCCCTAAAGACAGCACAAGAGAGGGAAAGTTTAAACATGAGAGTTTTGAAATGTTTATGGGTAAAGCTAAATCCAAAATATAAATCCGACACTTTGCCCTCCAGCAGATGGAAAATGATCTCACCATACATACATTCAATGAAATGAATTAGTCAACATAATGCCCAGTAAGAGGCTTACGCCATGTGAGGTAATACTCAAAACAAAAGCAAAGTTAGACTGTCCCGTGAGCACATGTAAATGAGTCAATGTAGAATTCATATCAGTGATTGTACATGAAGGAATGAGCTTTACCACATTTTGTATAGCAACACAAAGTCAACATATGGAGTCGCCCAGTGCAGGGGGACTAAGAAAGCGATTGCGGATCAGCCAGCCCACTGGTGCAGTTTGTGCCTAGCTGTATCTGGTCAGCAGCCAAACTGTAACTGAGTGCCAAAGATGAACCCAAAAGACATTTTCCCCTGAATTACCTTAATCTGGAATATGCGCCCCACAGCAGCCCTGAGGATTTAAGTTCCTCTTGCACACTCCTGCTGATGTTAAGCTTGTCTTTGTGTTTCTCTGAACCACATGTCACTGGAAAGTTCCCTGCTCTTTCTCATAACACTGTGGTTGAAGTGTGTATGTGTGTTGCGTGAAACCAAAGTTTGGCTAGACTGTCATGCGCCACACTGCCACCACTTTATATGGGCATTTGATGAGATAACAGGTTTCACCCCATCCTCAATTGCCCCAGCCAAACGCAAACATACTTTCTTCCTTGTTGGCCGCATGCCACTTTTCCGAACTACTGTTTGTTGAGGGTTTCTGTCTTTGCCTTTTGTTGTGTAAGTGGAGACAAGTAGGCTGGGCTGACGGGCAAATGCAAAAAGCTGAAACTGGATCCACTGATATTGTGTTTACCAAGTGAGCGGCTCTTGTTGAATATGTCAGTGTGAGTCAAGTGTTTGCGTGGTGTCAAATCAAACAGAGTCACGCTAAGTACTGAACAGGTGTGTTCTACAGCTACTTAAGACATTATAGTAAGATTTATGTCCATCAACAGGGCTGTGTCTTACCCAGAACCCTTGTGGTTTATTTGTCATATTACACTTGAAGTCACTTTCTCTAACCGTCCAAACATGTACAATATTATTTCCAAGTAATAGCACAATGCTTTATAGACAGAACATGCACCTGCAATTATGAAGTAACTTTCATTGCCAGTGTGTGTCAGAGGCAATGCAAGCCTCTTCTTGAATTCCCACAGGCGGCCAACACAGGACTGCGCAGGTTTACCAAAGTGTCCGACACATACAAACCACACAGACATAGACTCACGCCGAAACACACTGCCCTGGGGCAATTTATGAAACCTGGCAGTCACCACAAAGCCGGTGAGAGAATCAAAGCAACAGCAAAATGTGGCTCCCTCTGCTGCACCATCCGCGCACTCAACTTCATCCAACTCCAGCACTCTCAAGCGCAGGAGGGGGTGCAAACAAGGTGAGCTGAACCGTAGTTTCACCTCCCCGAACAGCTAAAAATGTATCCCACTGACAACTACAGTATAATGGCAATATAAGATTGTTCAGTTTCTTAGCGTAAACAAGTCCTTTATGAAGATCGGTAAATTGCAAGAGTATTGTCTATTGTTTAACTTTAGGCATGAATGTCAGCCTATATTTGGGTCAATTAACTTCTCCAAAACACAAACTGTGATTCACTTGAACTCACCAATGCGTATTATAAATAGCTACATTAATTTAAAACGACCCCCACAAGACCAGCGGCATATCGTCGACTCTTTACGCGCAAATGCAACTGTTTTCCGGACAGGAAAGCTTTTTACGCACGCTGAGAGCAAAAACATGAGCTCAGGATTGTCTTTGCGCAAAATGGTTATTCTATTATATATATTCTATTATTATATTTCTTTCTAGTGCCTTAAGATTAGTCGATACAGCGTTACGGCATTTTTGTTGATGGTGGCTGCAAATTATGTCAAATTGAAAATTGGAAGCTAAGACAAGTAGCGCGGTTGGCGGCTGTAATAACTATCAATATCCCACAATGCTTTGCTAGCCACTTTCCCCTGGTTTAGCTACTTCTCTAGACCATCTTCCTTAAAACAAACAACTCTCACATTGACACAGAATGCACTCTCATGCCATCGTTGACGTCAAACCGTAAACGGCACATTAAACACAACTTCACAACCAGCATGCCAGTTTATTTGGTGTTTTCTAGTAAGGAGGTAAAACGAGCGATACAGACCATCGTCGCTCAAAGACCAGGACGGTAGTCCAGGCGCAAGATGAAGTCTTTTAAACCAGACGATCAACAAAAGGTCCTCGTTGAATTCAAGAGAGGGGAAGCGCTCGATCACAAGCAGAAAAAGTCTGTAAAAAGATTTCAATTTGTGTCCTCTGACTTGTGCCAGTGTGCGAGTCCGCTCATCCAGTCTCTGCCCGGGCATGCCCCAGCAGCTGCGCGCCGCTCATTTGTTGACAAACTCCCAGAAACACTAAATATGCGCTCAAAAAGGCAGCTTTGGTCCGTGAACAGGCGGACAAACAGTGGCTAAACTCACCGCCGTCGTGATCGGACGTATCTTGACCACTCGGTGTTAAGTTGTTTCTTAAAGACTGTGGTGGTGCGGCTCCTATCCCTCTCGCGTTACTCGTGGTAGGTGTTTGCTGACTGCAGCGGGGTTGTTTTTTTCTGTCAAAAGCGGTCCGCCCCAAAGACACGGACCCGCCCCTCGTAATATGTGAAAGGAGCAGAAACAGGCTACAATGTTATGCAAATGTACCACATCCAATTCACTTTACGGTCGATTTAAAAGGCACTAAACACTTTGAAATGCCTAAAGTGGTGACAGCTCAAACGAAATGAAATAATGCAAGCTTCGGTAGGAAATGAAAAGACATATTAGGCTGCAAAATGGAGCTTGGAGTAAGTGTATTACAATGTTATATCATTGTCATGCATTTTAATTAAATATTGACCATTTTCTGCAGACTACAAGACTTACAAACGTTATGTAGGTCAGCTATGGCATAAAAGGCATAATATTAACGTTATAATAAAGACATTAAACAAGCCTAGTTGATGGATTGAGAAGACTTGAATAGGCCTACCAAATGATAAGTGAAATGTAATCTTTCAGTTCAGTCCCAATTCTTACTTTACAATTGCCATCTCTAGACATTACTGTGTACTATATTGTTTTAAATAAATCAGTATTGTTTGCCATTTTGACGATCTACTGTTAAAATGCACCACCGGCTGAATTTAAATATTTTCCAATCGTTAGATATTCACAAATGTATTTTTTGTACACCCTTTACTTCACGGTATTGTTGTCGAGAAGTAAATATTGCGCCTGGCCCTTTAAGAGGACGTCCTGGTCTAAGCTATGAGCTGGTGACACGCGCTCAGCCAATCAGCGGCTTTGTTTTGGTCCCGCCTCCTGCTCCGTGTATCTGGACACGTGGAGGGGGAAAAACACAACCCAAGATAAGACATGTGACTGCTTTCTGCGCTCTGCTCAGCTGATTGGGAGCCGCTGCTGATGGAGGACAGTACCCACCCAAACAGTGGGGCGGGGGAGATGGTGGGTTAACTACTGTGAAGAAACAAGCTTAATAATGATATCATGCATTTGGTGATCTCTGGTTAAGGCTTTCTTTATCTCAGGCAGACGTTAGTTACTGGAATCAGAACTGTATTTATTTACATTATAGGGAAGAAGAATCATATTTTTATTTTATTTTTACAAACAGGGGTCAGCTTCTGAGTTGAACATTTTTGAACAGTTATGCATATCTACAGCCAGTGCAAAAAAAATGACTGGTTAATTGATTATCTAGAACCAATGGCTTTTACCATTTTCAGCTGAACCCCCTTAGGGCACCTATTGTTTACTATGGTGTCCACTCGAGATGGATGTACAGTGACAGTGGAATAAACATCATGTATAGCTGCTGGTGACCCCTATAGCATGGTGGGGGTATGCCTCTATTTATGGATCTCTATAACAGGGGAAATCGCATAGGGTTAAAGTGAAATCAAGCTTGAAATGAAGAATGGGGTTACTGAGGGCAAAACATCCAGGCTTCTCTCGTGCTACACTATTTGATCCACAGTGAGTCAGACTTATTCCCAGGAGAATAGAGCTAGATCAGAGCAGATGTGTGTGAGTACAGTTGGCCAGAGTGGTGGGATATTGTCGATGCAATTTGCCCCACTTTTCACTATATTCTCTGCTCTGTATTGGCAGATTTCGGATACAAGCATCAACAACAGTCTCCTGCCTTGCCTGCTGCTCCACGATGGATCCCTGCCCCCCACTCAAACCTACCAGTCCTGCAGCGTAAGGACCCCACCCAAATTTTAGAGGAGAAACAGCCAAACATGAGCCATGATTTCAGCATACACATTTAGTAAACATGTATATTCTGTATGTAGGGCACATATGCAAAATACAATATGAACCTCACCACTGATGTTTACTGGAGCTGGTTCACTGTTTACATAGATTATCATCATCATGTCTTATACCTAAGGGATAATGCTCAACACTTCTAATATGTTTTGCCAAAGATGTGCACCCATTGGCCACTTTGTTAGGTAGACCCCCGTTGCAGTGTTCTGCTGCTGGAGCGTATCCAAGGTTGTTCGGAGATGGTTTTCTGTAGACTTGAGTGGTGATTACGAGTGGGTTTACTGTTGCCTTTTATCATTTAGATCCAGTCTGACCATTCTTCTCTGACCTCTGGCATCAACAACATATTTTCAACCACACACTTGATGCCTACTGGATATTTTCTCTTTTTTGGACCATTCTCTTTATCATACAGTATGTTCAAAGAAATCATATAGAACAGGGGTGGGCAAACTTTTTGATTCAAAGGCCACATGGAGTTTAAAAAGTGGGCCGGCTGATATTGTATTCTTTGTAAAATCAACCATTTCTGACAAATGAGACATACAGCCTGCGACCGGACCTCAGTGAAAACATATGTCGGTGTGGAGTTTACTGCTTACTGCAGGTTATAACAACATGAGTGATCAATTGGCAATATTTTATCATTTAAAAAATATGAGAAAATGCTTGGCGGGCCGGATTAAAAAGCTCAAAGGTCTGCATGTGGCCCCCGGGCCGCAGTTTGCACACACCTGCTATAGAAGATCAGCAATCAAATAGTCCTAGTCCCATTCCAGTGTTTGTTTACACATCTGTATGCTTAAATGGATCACGTGCAACATGCGTGCCTAATAAAGTGGCCGGTAAGTATATTTGCATTGTTATAGTCATCGATTTGCTCTCTTGACTGTAATTCTTGGAGAAATGTCAATTCCCATCTTTTTGCACTTGGTGGTATATGGACCAATCATGTCTAGTTGCTTTGGGGCAAATTCTTATTGACCACATATATTGACAATGATTTCAAGAATAGCGAACATATTCAGCAGACCTATTTCCCACCTATAACCCACTGAAGACTAAGTAGTCATTGGGGAATAATTAAACACCTCATTATTAATTGCCTCTAATGTAATAAAAGAAAACAAATCAAACAAAAAGTAATCCCGGTGGAGTTGAAAATAATGAAAAACATCAGATTTGCTGCAGTTTGATGTAATATTCATCCATTTTGGACCACTTTCCAGAGGTAGATCTTTTATAAAATTAATTAGTCCACAGTGAGCCGCATG
Organism: Philypnodon macrostomus; assembly: GCA_036025475.1. NCBI lineage: Eukaryota > Metazoa > Chordata > Actinopteri > Gobiiformes > Eleotridae > Philypnodon > Philypnodon macrostomus. The sequence continues at coordinate 15,134 of JAVQKC010100790.1, read as the reverse complement.
TGAAAAGAAAGACTAAATAAAATCCATTGCCCTTTTAGAACTTTATTGTTTTTCTCTCTCTGTTGCCTATCAATAACTAATTAGTCTTCCCAAACAATAGCTGCAGGAGTTGTGCATTTCAATCAGTGCGTTACCTCATTGCCCGTGGACTCTGGGGTATATGCAAGATTCATCTGTGATTTGGTGATGGTTTGTTGTCTTTTGAACACCGAGCTGGCACTTCTTCGCCACATTTGTGTTGCAAATTAGATTTTTGGCAGTGTTTTTTTTTTTTTATTTGCCGAGAATATAACATGATGTGCTGTCAGAGATTTGAAAACACAAACGTCATGCATTGAGCAATCTCGCTCGCAGTCTTCAAGTCATTTGCTTGTCTTTTATTTTCAAGTTCACTGCGCCATGACTTTGATGCTGAAAAAATGCCTTTGTGAACAGTGAACTCAAGAACGTGTCATCTAAATGTGAGACTTCCAGATATCTCTATTGTCAAGTAAACTGGCAGACAGTGTCCCGGCCCATTTTTGTTTTAGCATTTCTTCCCAGCGAGACACTCACAAATTCTCCACAGTGAGTTATTTCTGACTATGTTCTGCCAGAAGAGGTGATAAGACTGTTGATGTTGAAACCGTTCAAAGTTTTCTGCATAATTATATAAATTTGTTTGCTGGCATTTCTCTAATAGTCCCTGACATCCAGGCGCTTTGTCTTCATTTTTCAATCGGTTCCACAACAAAACAACTCGGCTGGCGTTTGTGCCTAAACTGCACACATCACAATTTTATGGTTAAGATCACTTTTTCGTTTAATTATCTCCCCAAATCCCTGCTCCGGGAGACTTGTTTTTCACATAAATTGATTGTGAAATGACGTGACAGAGATGCCAAGTTTTCACACATTTATTGCAAACCCCTTGTCCGTGTGTACACCTCCTCCTGCTGTCTCCTCTGTCAACACTTTGTGATTTGAACCATAGGTACAGTAGGGACCCAGCCAATGAACGTGGCTCTCCCTGGGTTCATCCAAAGGTAACCCATTTGAAGCCCAGCAGCACCCGAGGGGAGCTCCTGCCTCTGATTCAGTGTATTTTGACACCACTTTAATGCCAGGAATTATACATAGAAATAATGGGCATGTCTTGGGTGAAAATGGAATGTATAGGGGTAAGAAATGCATTTGCTGCTTTGTGTCTTTCAGCTTGTCTTCACCGGTATCCAGCTGTGAAAGCGGAATGTGAATGAACATGGGCTGATTACTGAGCAGCGGCAGCAGCTCAGGTTGTAAACAAACCATTTGCTTGGCAGACTGGCATGTCTGGTGACACCTGTGCCACCTCCAAGATGATTCTCACCACATCCAATTTACAGGTGCTTCTGCCATATACACTCCCACACAATACTGTACGTGTTGGGAAATTGATTTAGAATGTTAAGAACACCATTTAACTGTGCGTATACAGATGAGTCACAGTTATTAACTAACCAAGATTTCTAAAATGCGGTTGTAGTGTCGATGGTGAAAATTTCGGTTCAAACTAAGAACATTGTTGTCCCATTCTCCAATACCATTCTGGCATTTTCTTTACACCAATCACTCCAGTTAGAAATGAAAATGATGTGGTTTCTCGATAGTAGGATTTAAGCCAACCAAGATGACTACTATTCAGAATGTAATAACACCATTCTTCTTACAATAGGCCATATGCTGTTGGTGGATTATACTTCTTTGGTTTAAGTGGGCAACTTTTAATATTCTCTACTAGTTTTGGGAGTTTTTGAAAAATATTGCCGATACAGAGTTCAGTGAGTGCAGTATGTTAATGTAATCTTATCTCAGTTACTTTTGTTTTTTCTAGCAACAGTTTTCCGATTGTTCATGTCCACTAACCAAGATTGATCTATTGAGAAGCCCTGAGCAGTTGATGTCGAATAAGATCACTTTAGACTCCAACTGACGACAAGAATCAGTTGGTAATTGGCATTGATTCACAACATGACCGGGGCGACTTCTGTACTGACAAGAGGAATTAGTTGAGATTAGACGTTTGACATGCTGCTGTTACGATCCCCACTCAAACACAATCCATCCATTGACAAAATACATTCATTTATCATGGCCTATTGATGCGATAACTATTACTACAAAATGAACTATTAACATCGCTTTTAGTCTGGGTTCTGCATCTGTCATGATCTTTTAAAATCAAATGTATATTGAGAATGAAATCTTTTCTTCTGTCTTGTAACATTGGTATGGCATGCATGGGCTGAATGTATAATTGGTTATTAGAAGTCACTCAAACGCTACATGCTGTGTTTTGGAGAGCACTCTCTGACTGTCCACTCACTCTGAGCCCTCCAGTTAAAGTCTTGTTAGACCGTGTGCAGTCAAGTTGTAATAATGGGTTATCGGGGACACCTAGTATGCATGTGATGAACCGCTTCCCTCTGTTGACACTAGGATTCTTGGGGGTGAAAAAGGAAGATAACGAAGTTGGTGTGAGAGTTTGTTTTTTGGGCGGGGGGCCAGTTTGCGACCACCAGACAGTTAATCTTGTTTTCGGTTGGCATGTTGTGAAGCCTGACTCGGAACGTTGTGAATATAAGGAACGAGATGTGGCTCAGCAATTGTGGTCGCAATTTGCTTTTATAGTTCTCCAAGATGTCACACAGTTCCCGAATACTTCATTGGCTGCTATAAAGTGTTGGTGGGTAGGTGCCGTGCTAAGAGATTAAAAAAAGAAAGCTCTGCTAAATCATTGAACGAAGGAGAGACATGGATGGAAATAGAGTTGGAGTTGCTCTTGTTTCTACGGTAACTGTCGACGGGGAGGTACCAAGGATGAAAGTGTGGAGGAAAAACAAACCTCCCCGCTACCGATGGCAACAGCACAGCAATTGGTTCTCGTTTCCTGTGAGGACAAGGCAGAGAGAGAGAGAAACATAACAAGGTCCCCTAGTAGCCCAGGAGACATAGAGCTCGATGTTGCATCAGAAAGCAAAGAGGCAGGGCAAAGCTAGCTAACACTCGCCCACAAACATGCACATACAATGAAATGCTCTACTTCACCCAGCCCCTCCCACATGCATGCACGCTCTCCCCAGCTCTCCCGCCAAAACATCTCCCCGCATGTGAAACCTGCCTAGAAACCAAGGGGGGGGGGACTTCCGCCAGGCTCCGATTGGCCGAGCTCCCTAGCAACCGCGTATGCCCGATCAGCCAGTCAGACGCTTCGTGAGAGGCACACTGACCCAATGAAACAGATTATTCAGAAGCACACAGGCAGTACGGTGACCTGGTAACAGTCGGGAGAAGAAGTCAGGCAGACGCTGGTCGGGAAAGAAGATGAGCTAATTTGATTGGCTAACAGATTTTCTTTCAACCCTGATTGGCTAGATGCTCCCTTCTCTCTCAGTCATTCATACTTTTCTCCTGCCTGCCTCAGCACTAGCTCCTTGTCTGTTTCTTGCCTCAACTCGATTGACTTCCACACAGCAGAGGCCACCCTGCCCTCAAGGAAAACCCACTGGTGCCCAAGGTCAAGGCAAAGACTAGCGCAGCTCAAATGGGATTGGTTTAGACAGGACCAAGCCAAACATATATCCTAGTAACAAGTCTGGCTCATCATGTCAGAATAGGATTAGGGAAAGAGTAATCAACAACTGCTCTTCCTGTAGCCACGGCTGATGACTTGTTATTGTCTTGTTTGGCAATGGACACAGGCTAGTGCTAGGCGTAATTAGCTTTTCACTTAATAATGCATGATTTGACTATAGGCTGCCACTGTACCCAGGGCAAGTCACCAGATGAAAATTAGCAAGTTTGTTTTTTAGGAAGTAGATAAAACCCTTGAAGAATTTTTAAACAGTCCGAACAGCCTGTTACGGTAGTTTGGGGATTTTGTGTCAATACCCCGAAGGATCAGGAGTGCACTTTGAATAGATAATGACTTTGGGGAAAGAGACGGACTGAAGTAATTCCACAAATTTTAGCATGCCGCGCATACTGTGTAATTTAACATAACTAGGGGCAAAAGCTCAGCCAGGCAGGAATATTATACAGCCATGATTAGCAAAAACAACATTAGCATCGAGAAAAGGGATAGCTCGTAGCTCACAAAATAAATGAGTTCACTTGGATTGAATAAGATCAATGGCATTTTATTTTGGTTTGGTGCACCAAGTTTAGTTGTTAGTATAAAGTAATACATTTATGGTTTGTTTATGAAATATTAAATAAGGTATGCAGTAGATGTCACGTTGTTTTATAGTGAATTACCCCTCTAGGATGTATGCAGCTATGTTGATACAGCATAATGACAGTATATTCAATTCAGCAATGGAATTTCTCTCTCCAATGTGTGACCACACTCAAGCATCATTTATAGAATTAATTCATGCTTTTATTTTGAATAATGTCACACAGTTCTCTCAGCTTTATCCACACTTATCTCATTCAGAACTACTGTATTAATATAAACTACAATACAGCAGTTCCTTTGACATTATATGGAGACAATGCCATCATAATGTTTGGAAGAAGAAGTTGACTTACCATATCCCTGAAAAGAAGACTCAAAATAAATGCCTCAAATGCGTCTGACCCTAGATGTTTTTCTATATGAGATGATGTCAAAGGTTCTTCCTGGAAATTCCCCTTTAGCCCTCCATGACTTCACCTCACTGTGCGTGTGGGCATATTAGTATGCACATCTGCCGTGTAAGATAGAAGCCAGAAGACTTTGTTCCCAAATTAAACAACATTAGAAATTCCCTGGTGCTCCTGTAGCCTGAGGAATTATGGCTTAAAGATCACATTGCATTTAACAGCTATCACAAAGACATCTCTCTGGGAATGTACTTGAAGCTGGATAAAACCACGCGTATTGACATTGTCAAATAGAATATTAGCTATAATGGTTTACGTGAATGAGCCATGGGATTCTACACTCTCTGGCCACTTTATTAGGTAGACTAACTGAACTCACTGAATGTTTGCAGCCTTTTCAAACCATTCTCTGTAAAAACTAAACTCTATTATATATGCAAATCGTAGATCGGCAATATCTGAAATACTCAAAATTGTTCTCCTGACATCTACAACCACACAATGTTCAAAGCTTCATAAAAATAACCTCCTTCTTTCTGACGCTCAGACAAATGTGTATGATGACTAAATCCATTGACTTGATGCAATTTGATTAGATTTTTGACCTATTTGAACATATATGTTACTAATAAGGTCCCCAATACGTGTATATACCCTTTAAAGTTGTACTGTCAGCATACATTTCTATAATAAAGTCAGACTAAATTGTTTTCTATGTCAACCCCTTACCTATTACCTACTAAAGGTCACTCATGCATGTCTTTCCTTTGTGCCCCATGGCCTCATTAATGTCAAATGGCATGACTTCAAGACCAACAACACTACTTTAGGGTCTTTCCAATCAGTGCTGGGGCCTCTGATGACTCACCAAATTTTAAAGTTGTATTTTAGGACATCATAAATCCCCCACTTCTATCATGGCACCCTCATTTAGGCATCCCACAAGCCAATATCTGTCATGGTTTTTTAAAAGATTTGGCATTACGTCATTCTTCCTGGCTTGCGGTTCTGGATGGTGGTGGGGGGGGCTGTGTATTTCATCCGTGAAATGACCTATTCAACTTTTTTTGTTTGGCTTGTTGCGGATCACCTCTGCTGTCTCTATGTAGCTAATTAAATACACCACAAAAAAGGTTTCACGGCCCTGGCCAAATGTGGAACCAATTCAGGAAATAAAAAATAAATGTATTGTCTGTATGAAAAGAGAATTTTAACAGGAAAGAACTGGCACTGAGAACCACAGCGAAATGAAAGGTGTTGGACAGGTCTCTGAATAGACAGTCTTCAGCATAAACTCGTGTTAGTTTTGCTTCCACAGGATGTAGTATTATTATGCAAATGTATGCTTAAACAGGAAATGCCAAGAAAGGGGATTAGCATTTGCAATTTCATTCACACACACACACACACACAAAAAAAAAAACCTCTAAGAAATCTTCCAGATGCTACTTAGCTCAAATTTGTATCAGTGGACCAACTATACAGATGTTATTGTGGTCTAATTAAAAACCTAATTAGAATTTTAGATTTTCTAAATGGTCAAAATGTTATATCTTTAATTGGTTCATTTTGACTTGGACAGCAACTTTTACAATCAATAATGAATTAGTAGAGGTTAGCATTTGGATGTCATTCTTCCTACTCAAGACAAACCTGATGAAGTTCAAACCAACAAACAAACTGTTCAGGAAAAAGGATTTAAATGACATAACGTAGTTGATGATCCACCACAATTTTTACATACAACCATGACAAGAGTTTACAGAGACAACACCACGCACCCCAACACATACACCCCACAACCATTCACCAAGACCACGCACCCCATCACAGTCACCCCACAACCCATCACCAACACCACGCACCCCAACACATACACCCCACAACCCATCACCAACACCACGCACCCTATCACATACACCCCACAACCCATCACCAACACCATGCACCCATCACAGTCAGATAGGCCTTTGTAAAGTCTTGAAGCTGTATGATAATGATTGGATTTTCATAACTCTTCATGACTCAATATGACAGTTAGGGCGTGCTTTCAAATGGCTGAGACTCCACCACTTCCTAGGCTCTCCCACTGTATCTTAGGGGGGTCATTGGCTCAAAGGCTCTCCTCTGAGATTGCCAGAAGGGCTGACAGCCATGCTCTGATCTACCCATGCCTCTGAACTTCTAAGACTTCTCTCGTCTCCAGCTCTCCTCACATTAAAGCAGTGGCACTTGAGCGAACCATGCAGAGACACAGCATGAGACCATATACTTGCAATAGAAAATAAAGGAATAGTGAATGTGTGGTGTGGAAAAGGGGAAACTGGGCTGCTGTAGATGTGTCAGGTGCTATGAAAATAAACCACTTTTGTGATGTGGCTATTTGTCTCATTGTTGTTGTTTTGGGCAAAAATCACCACCACATGGAACCATTACTGAAATGGATGTTGCAGAAGAGGCAACTACTGCTCTGTCTAGTTCTACTAACCATTTCTATACATTTAGAACTACTTTTGTCTCTCATAGAAAACAGTTGTTTGGCCAAATACTCTCAATAATCTGACACTTTTTTAATATCTGTCCAAAGCAAACATTGGACATATCTGACACTTTATTTAACCATTTCTGTGGCACTTGTGACTTGTTACATAGCAATACTGCTGTCCTGCATACAATGGAAACATGATGCATAAAGTGATCTGTTACTGCTCTGTTTTGTATATTACATAGTCATATCAATCTTCATAACACTTTAACAATCACATCCAACAATCACTTGATACAGTGCATTTTTCACGTTGTTCACTATACTTTAATAATTTAGTACCAGTACTTTAATATTAGTGGTGTTCACAATCTTTTTCTCTTTCTATTTATTTTGCACCAACTGATTTCTAGGCATTTTGATTGTCATTTAAACAGCCCTTGGTCTTGTCTGGAATTACTTTAAGCTTGTTTTAATTTGACTGCCATTCTCTTGTGGTACAGTTGAAGCTGTTTAACTAACACCCACCATGCTTCACACCTCGAAATGCCATTTGCCTTTACAGAAATTGTTGAATGTACTGCTTTAGCTCCAGCTTTTTACTGAATTGTGTCAATCAGGATCTTGATTCCATGGAGGAATTTAATGCATGGGGTATTTCATTTTTCAGGGCAATTTCTGAAAGAGCCGGGTGGCTGCGTGACGGATCCCCAAATTAATTTTAATGTCTTTACTTTGGCGTGTGGCTCTTCTCCCTAAGGGCTTGCTTTTTGGGTGAATGAGCAGTGTTCAAATCACTGTCGCTGCAGAATTTCTGCACATGGGCGGCAGATGCGTTGCCAGAAAGATGATACTTTTATGTTCTTTGTACAGTGTAGACAGATGTGGCTTCATTTCCAGCGGTAGACTGACAAACACACCTGTGGACCGGGACCACCTGCTTTTGACAACCGGCGTATTTTGGCAGCTCCATCATTTTGAATTAAAGGCCTCTTCAGTGTGTATGTGGGTGGGATAGCTTCACCGCACTCCAAACACCCCTTTCTCTGAGCCTAGAGAACTCTCCTACCATATTAAGTGATGAAATAGTAACCCCAGGCCACGTCATTTGAGAAAAAGTGCAACTTGAGGCGGGGACACACAACTCCAAAAAAGTTCAGTGTAGACACCACTTCTGCAACATACAATATGACGACTTAATGAGCACAAATCAAAACGTGTCTTGGAGGACTTTGGAGAAAAATGCATCAAATATTTATGAAGATGTTTCCAGGGAAGAGTTTTTTTTAATTGCAACCTTCGTCTCAGCCGTGGTTAATAATAGAATATACCAGGTAGGCACCTAACTAGCAGTAATGGCTCGGGACATTGTCTCCTGCTCAGAGCGTTTTTGTGGGAGATCAAACGATCGCGCGCATACAGCTAGGCATCAGTGTGACAGGCGGGTTTTAAAACTGAGAGTTCAACAAGGCGAATGTGTCTGTGCCTATACTTGAGCATGTCTTGAGTGGATTTGAGTTGAGGCTGGCTGGTCGTCTATAGCCAGGAGTCAGAGCATCTCTTCAGTGACAAATCCCAGGGGGAAGTGAGAATTGACATGCCATTAAAGAGGCTTTGAGGAGCGGCAACTGTCAGCGATACTGCCTCTGCCTTTTTGTAGCTATAGGGCATAAAGAAGATACCTGAACTGGGTGCAGATTTCTAGATACGAAGTGTGCAAATGTGATAAGCAGGTTTAAACACATATACTGCAGGTAAATAGATAATTATTTATTTAGTTTATTTCCATCGCTTCACAAAATTCAGAAGAAGCTCCACACATTTAAATAAAAATGTGTCAACTTTAGAATAAGCGACAGCTCAGATTCAAACCAGTGACCCTCTGGTTTCAGGGCAAGTGCTTACACACGCCCCCACTGACACAACATTTTCTCCAAAAATTACGTAATTAAGTATTCATTGGATTTAAATCATAGTTTCACTTCAGATCAAATCAACTGCATTAATAATCCTAAAATGAACAGTAAGAATAAAAATGTTACTTCAATTTGATTCAATCTGAAGTCTCTTGCACAAACTAATATTTTTACTTATGGTTTAATATCAACAAAAGCCAGATTTCATTTCCATGTGACAACACTTCAAGAGTCTATTTGTATACATTTTCAAGGACAAGTTGACTCTTCATGCTAAATCCGACAGAATCATAATAATAACAATCCTGTCTATAGCGCTTGCAGTGCAGTATGTCTGTGTAAAATGAATTAGATTGCTATTGCTATCAATATGCACCATTAATATGATTCATTAACAATATGCCACCTCAAAGCAGCCACCACAATCACTCAAGCATTGATTGACATGTGAACGGCATAATTAACACATTGTCTAAACAGTCGTTATGTGGAGTCATCAAAGCATGGTAAGAATTTATTGAAGGAATTATGGGCCATTGTGTTGATGACAAGGTCCTAATTAACATACACTGTAGAAAAGCCACAGACCAACATCCTAAACACTGCCAGGCACAAAGCCAAAACTGTTTAGCTCACTATTTGAATTATTGCAGACTTCATTGTCATTTTTATACCTCATTCAGTTTGACGTTCACTGTGGATGACTTCGACATGTTTTCATTATACATCAGTGTTTTTATGACTATCATCTTGAATCCCGAATGTGTTTCTAGTTCAATATTGTAAGTTGATTCATTTAGCAAATTGAAACCCCCCTATTAAAAGTGCACAAATCGGGCACATTTGACCAGTGTTGACCCTCTGGACACTACAAGTCACACTTTAAGTTGTTTCTTGACACGCCAACTGCTTTACATAAATCATAACTCTTGCCTACACAGCACCGTGCCATATTTATATCACATTTCATGCATGCATTACTTCCATGTCATAAAACAGAACTGCCAGAAGCCACTTTGTTTGAGAGCCATAGTTTTCATATCCATTGCACCAGTTCATTCGTGCCATGGTAGGATATAAATTACATTAGCCTGCTGTGTGTGTGAATCTTCCCGAAACCACAGTGCCTCATTTTGCATACAGTTCCTTGAATGATTTTCCATGGGCCCCACCCCTTTAGCTGCTTAAGTAGTGTGAGATCAAAGGACGTCATGTAAACAATGGCGTGGAAATAGGTTAGCTAAGTTACGGATGACACAAGGGCGGTCGCAATGCATCAAAAGTTAAGAGCCGGCTGATGCCTGAATGTTATTGGCCTGAGATAATTTACTATGAAGCTAATAAATCCAAACAATTGCAGTGTCAGTAGGCTTGACATAAAAGTGGCAACTAAATGTAATCTCATGTCATTCCTTTAGCTCATTTAAAAGTCCACAAATCCTCAACTATACTAGTAAGTGTGATTGAAAATGCTGAAGAAGGATTAAGGGGTCTGGGGTATAAGCCTTAGTTGACCCTTGGCCTTGTTTGTGCTGTCCTCAGACAAACCCAGGCATGGTTGATGTGAATGAAGTCACTGCTAGAAGTGTATTCATTGCACATGCTGTGATGTTGTTTTTTTTGGGACAGCATTTCACATCCAAATCTAAAATAATCTGTTCTCTTCATGTTATTGAACTAAAATAATAAAAAACTAAATCTAGAATCATTGCAGAAAAACAAAGGAAGGAACTAAACCCTGTCTAAACTGAATAAACCAGGTCCAAATCAGGTTAAAACCAAGAATGCACTAATAGGACTAAGCCAGGTCAACGCTGTGCCCACACATCAAATGAAAATGACTAAGAACACAAAGCTCCAAATTCAACTCAAGACTTGAATTGCAAAACATTCCTAAGCACCGCTAGAACTAGACCACTTTAAGAACCACTGGGCGAAACCTTTCAACACCACTTTTTCCTGAAAAATCACACAAACGGCCATTTTTAGCTCAGCATCTTTGAAGTGAATTAGCAAAGGAAGAGTATGTTTGCAGAGTCAGAGGAGAGGCATGTGGCTGGGTTAAAATAGCTGTAAAAACTTTCTCCAGTCTTTTTTCAGTGGGCGGGTATATACAACAGGACTGTGGGGGAAACGGTGACATCAGGCTCACCTCCCATGTGAATAGCTCATGCCAACATTGCAGTTTCGTTCTCCTGAGGTGTCAACACATCAGGATTAAGTGATGTCATCCCGTAAGCAGCTCGTCTGTGGCCGGCCCCTGGGACCCCCTTGACCCTATGGGAATCCCCACCTGCATTTTACATAAACATACTTCAAAAGGGTGTTCACAGATAAAGGCCAAGGCCCAGATTATAAACAATAGACACAAAAAACACACAGAGAAGCATCATTACATTCTCGTGCCATGATGTCAACTGGACTATAGGGGAAATCCACTTCAGGATACCTTCATAGTGTCAAAAGGTTCAACTGTATTTGGTTGATTACAAGATCTTTTGCTATGTTTATATTCACTTACATGGTATTTTCTTCACTGCCAGCTAATTGTTGTCTAATGTTGACATATGCTGTTAACTAGGTCAAAGGCAACAGCGCTAATATATTGTAAAGCCTTTATTTTGTACAAGCTTAAGCAGACATCACAAACAGTAAATAGTGGAGTAGATCAGGGGTCAAGGGATCAGGGGCTATATGAGAACCACTAAACTTCCAATAAAAAACACTTACAAAGGTGTAACATAAGCGATTCCTATAAGTGAAATTCAAAAGTTGTAAAATGAAGTCTAATACCAGCACTTCAAGGTTTAGACATTTTGAGGGTCTAAATGAGAGGGTCTAAATGAGATGCAATCAAAAGTCGGATTATATGTATATTAATTTGATGATTTGACAATGCAGGGTAATCTACTAATGCTTTACGACATGCACAGATGGTTTACTATTCATTAGCATTGTGTGCATGCTCCACAGACTCAGACTACAGATTACGCTCTACTTTTATTGTGCTCACAGTACATTTGATTGATCCACACCTTTTATGATTTTGTATTCAGAAAACAAGCTGTGGTGATGAAACTAATGTATGGACATACTGTTTAAACACAGATAGCAAGTCACTATAATGTATGCACTTCATGGATTTGATCAGAGTAAACATATACATGAAAAATCCTTGTTAATTAGTCCAGGTGTACTGATCTGAGACACTCTAGGCACCTGGCATTGAATGAAATCAGTTGAAAACCTTAATTATAGAAATGTATTGTCATAAAAACATCAATATTTTCTCCCTGGCGACCCTCCGCAAAACACCCATGAACCTTTTTTATATATGACCTCACCGGCTGCAGTTAATGATGATGATATAAAGTCATTTAACAAAAGGTCACTAGTATCTCATTTTTTAATAAGCCATCAGAGTGAATTAAAGAACAGAAAATGTGCAGGAAGAAGGTCATATATCATTTAATAATGTTTTAAGATTTGGTGATATTATTAAAATAATCTAATAAATAATGTAGAAGCCTTGGATAAACCTATTACATTCTTAACTCAAAAGGGACATTTATAACACGACTGATTTACACTTCACTGCCAGAATCTCAGGGCTGAATAATATTGAGCGAAATTATCGTTATTGTGTCATCGGCAAAAAGCAATATTGGTATGGCAAAACACTAAATGTATCACAACCACATAATGCTCTTCGACTGAGAAACATGTTAATGTACAAAAACTGTCCACTAAACCGTGTTAAAAACGTCTCGTATACTGTAGTCTCCATTCTCAGTTTAGTCACAGATTGGTCATAGCTTAGTCCTCGTTTGATACTCCTGGTGTAGCCTTTAGATTTGTACCCAATTTTGACTAGTAAATCTATTTTTCTTAAATTTGATAAAAAAGCATACCCTGTTACACATTTATGGCTGTACTCACAATATTCCCCAGCCTTATTTCATACTATACCTGTGTTGATAGTTCCTAGTTTAATCTTAATTAATGTTTCGATTACCCATCCCGCATGTGAAAGTGTGTCACAAACAGCCCAAGGGTGGTAAAAACATGCTCCTCACTTGATGCATGTCTAACGAGTCCATCAGTTTGACAGCGTGCCATCCTTTGGGAAACCTCATTCACGATCACCACCGGATTGAAAATGCCATCTGTCATTACATCTTTGAGGCTGAAAGTGTTTGCCAAACAGGGACACTAAAGCTAATTCATGTGAGAGTGCACCTGTTTGTTATTCCCACAAACTTCCCATCAGATGTCAAAATACTGTCATATCCAGGCGTATAATGCACTCTATATGCTGTTTATGTAGAACTTACTGGCCACTTTATTAGGCAGACTTTTTCCTCTGCCAAAAAACGCTGTAGCCCACCTGCTTCATGCTTTCTCATTGTGGTTTTTGAACTAATGTAATTCTAATGGTTGGTTTGAACTTCAAGTATAGCCTTCCAATATTTTGAGGAGTTCCTTTTTTAAGCTTACAAGCAGGTAAATGGGCTACCTAATAAAGTGGCCAGTGAATGTATAAATGTGCAGTGTAAGTGCTGGAAAATGGCAACAAGATATGAATGATTCATTCCTCAAGAGCACATGCCTTCTATGGCCACCTATGGCATATTGAATAATTGATACTACTTGTACATCCCATTTTATGCATCAGGTGAGTCAATCAAAGTCAATGTGATGTGTATCAACTTATCTCTGCTTTGATGGTTAAAAAGTGGTCCCTGGAGTGAAACTGTGAAAGGCTAAGACATATACAAACCTTAGCAAATGAATGGTTTTAACTCCAGGATCTGTCAACACTGTGAAAACGCAATTTGCCTTTGCTCAGTAAATATTTCACCGTGTCCTCTTTGCTGCGAATTTTCAAAATGAAAAGCTTTTCATCAGTGCTCTCTCGGCTCACACGCAAACATCATATTACATGTCATCATTTGGTAATTTGCTTTTATCCTGCGATACGTACACGGAGCAACTTCTTCTATAGAGCGGGGAAATAAATTGGCAGCTGTATTATGCAGCGTTAGGCACCGGGTCAAATGAGATTTCTTTTTAAAACAAGAGTGATGCATGAAAGAGGGTGTTTATGCCAGTCTTGTGCAAACATAATTTTACAAGGATGCTCGAGCTCTTTCACACAAACATGAATTTAAAAGATGCCTGTTCTCAGCATTACAAATCTAATCCTGTGACATAATTAATGAACATATACCATGCCAATTATCTGATCCACTAATAATGCATATACATGTATTTTTGTTGTTATATGTATTATGTAGTATACAACATTGCAGGGATTTAACTCATAAATGCCATTTCTATCAATAGCCATAGATTAGATGCTGGCTGTATGATACAAAATATCATCATGCTTTTTGTCAATGGCTAGGCTTGCAAGTTTTGTGTTAGGAAGGGCATCTGGCGTAAAATGTATGGCAAGCCAGATGATGTGTTGCTGTGATGACCCTGTATGGAAAGCAGAAGACCTATTCATACAATGTCAACATCAATTTATAAGCAATTGCCGTTGGTTTAAACAGAATATCCACGCTAACACACATCAAGCAGAAGTCAACCACCTCAACACAACAACATATGCTAATATAGCTAAAGGTTCCACATTTCAGCTTTATGTTCTGATCATAAATACCTGCAGATGTTTGGGCTATTGGACATCTGGTACCTTGGCACACAAGTCACTTTATTACATCATAGCCTTGTTTGGCTGCTATGCTCACACATGATATAATTATATTACGTTTCCTCTTTTAAAACCCCAAACATATGGTAACATACACATTTTTATTTGAAATATTGTAAAAACTGTGGCATGGACTGTAAAGCAATTTACTACCACGCTCTGTAATTCTCATGTTGTTGTTGGAGCTAAAAATGTGTGAATGTTTTTTTGTTTTGTGCCTGACTTCCTCAAGGTGTGAAGAGGAACCTTTGTGAAACCAGGAATGGGACCTGTGTATTGTAGTCATCTGATGATATAAGACAGATGCGTATGTTCTTTTTGCCCAGATACAGCCAATGTGTGTGTGTGTGTGTGTGTGTGTGTGTGTGTGTGTGTGTGTGTGTGTGTGTGTGTGTGTGTGTGTGTGTGT
>JAVQKC010100786.1:0-10510 GCA_036025475.1 Philypnodon macrostomus | reverse complement strand
GAGAGCAATGAAACCTGGTACAGTGATTCTCCACAGTGTACCCAACATAAAATATTATTATGACCCCACCCTACAACAAACAGGAAGTCTGACATTTTTAATTGAATTTGGGAGGTCAGGTATATTTGGCAGCCTCTAACGTGCACATACTTTTCCCGATTAGGCTCAAACATGAAATACCAAATGACCCCCGGCCCTGAACACATCTGACCAAAATGATGGCAGTTACCTCTATAGCGCCCCCTATAGACTGAAAGAAGAATGTAGTTTTAGGGAAATTTAGCAAATTTGTCAAAAAACATCCTTCAGAAACATCAAAAAAGTAAAGTGAACCCTTCCCATGTTTGTCATGGTGTGGGCCTCTTAATTGCTTGTTAACAATATAAAAAACCCTTAGAGTCTAATTTGCTCATAAATGATGATTGAAAATGTGAATAGACTTCAGTGTATGTCTGACTCAGTGACTCAAGCAAAAACAAATGAATTACATCTAGGTTTAGAGTGTACCTCAGTACCTCTGGCTCTGAGTTCCCAACTGTCTGCATTGCCAATGTTTGTCAGTGGTGACAAGATTCTTTCTTAACCTTAGATCCCCTTCCAGTGGCCAAAGCTGGATGCTTATAAACTGAATGAAATGAAAGTGTACCTGATTTTCTGTTAGAAATGTTTTATATTTTTGCCGAACTGATTTTTTTTTTTAAACTAAAAGCCAAGAAGACTATTAAAAGTTTCAACGTCATATAAAAAAATCATAGCTGCTTTGCATACACACACAAACACACACACACACACAGTTGTTTAGTTACAGTTTATTGAGTGAAATTATTTTTTTAATAAAAGGCTTCCTCGGGCACCATGCCATGTGCCATATACTATATTTTACAGTGCAAATAATTGTAACATTTTCGCCCGCTTCCTTCCTCTTCTGCCTTGAAAATTGCTTGTTAAATATTTTTTATCTGGAGGGCGCGCAGACGGGTAACATTATCCTTTTCATAGAGCATGATTTGACTAATAAATGTGGACAGCGGCGCTATATACGAGAAAACCTACAGAGGTATGATTTTGTTCTTGTGCTGATGACGACTCAGTAGCGAGTGGCAGGAGAATTATACAAATCCATACCCAGGCTGTTTTTCTTTCACAAACACAGTAATTGATATGTTGTCGAGGGGTGTGCAACCTACATACACAAAAAGGAACACTTTGGCAAACTGTAGCTGTGTACAAGAGTGCTATTACATTACACATGTGTCAGTCACCATACAGCACCAAAGCACGCTCCCAGGACCCCACTCTGAAACGGCTCTGAAGATTTTGCAGTGTTTTTCGCAGCTGAACCCAAGCTCGCTAAGTAAATAAGAATTCTGCACACAGACACACTTTGACATTTGCCAGATGCTCTCTGCTAATTAGGGCCAAGTATTCCCCCTTCTGCAGTGGATAGTGTGAGAACAGACCAGTGCACCGCTGAACGACCCGCAAGACCCAGCTCCGTTTGTTCTGGGAGCACATGGACCTTGTGTAGTGGTGATACAAAAGTAAGGGATGGATTTTTCATTACATAAGGTCTTGGCTCTATATTCAGGACTCTGCTGTTTTTTTCTGTTTGGCATCACAATTGACTGGAGCCTATCCGTGCAGTTATGAGTGTTTTAGGTGGGATACACACGGGTCAGTGGCCTAATTAGTTGCAGGGCTGGCACAGAGACATATTCTGACAGACAACAACTATCCACTCTCACATTCATTCACTAGGGACAAATTAGACTCAACAGTTCCCCTAACCATGCAAGTCTTTGGACAGTGCAACTCAGATAGAACCCACAGTAACACAGGGACAACCTGCAGACTCAAGATAAATCGAACTCATAACCTCCTTGTTTGGAGCATTAACCACTCTGCCACCATGCACCCATCATTTTAATAAATGTATATTATTTAGATTGTAGGTTAGCGGATTAGTCAGTAGTTGCTTTATTTATACCGGTACCACCATTAAACCACCATAAAATCCTACAGTACAGATGTGAAAAACTGCTCAAGAATCATGTACCTGGTGGATTGATGTCCACTAAAGCCCAGGTTCTCCCATGGCTCTAGTCTGATGCTTGAGCACATATTGCTTTGCTGTGGACACTGTCATTTAAGATACTCACAGCTTCACAGTGACTGCTGTCTGTGTGGGTGAGCCACAGTCAAATGCAGGTGCTGAGAGGCAAAATGCTTTCACCCCGTTGCTATTTTTCTCCCTGTGTGCAGTTTACCATCAGCACATTATCCTTTCCAGCTATGACATCCATCATTTATCATCTAGCCTCCTCAGTCCTTTACAGATCTAGTGATTCCCACCACCTACGAGCCTCCAAATATAACCTATAAGTATGAGAAGAAGTGCCCCCCTCGCTGACCCCTCCTCCAGCCCCTGACATGAGGCTGGTTTGGGGGCACAGGAAGTGAAAGGAGCTGTACCACCCACAGGCCTGCCGCTCTCCCAGGCTGCAGCAGACCCGCTCTGGCTCCTGTCCAGGCCATACTGCAGTGATGGGGAGTGTCGAGCTTTCGTCTGACCCGGGCCCGCATGTTGGATGTTGTTATTATTAGTGCTGCATGCCCCCCGGGTCGGCCTGTCCCCGCTCAGGAGGAACTGGTGTGTTCTGGACAGGCTCTGGAGCTGTAGTGCAGCTGTGCGGGTGAGAGGCCCCCTGCACCTCCACTGTCCCCTGGGACCCCCGCTGCACCAGCTTCAACCAGCTCTGACTGTTCTCACACAGGTTTCATGTGAGGCTGAGATGGAGAACCTACACTTCACTGCACGGTACACTGAACACAGTTCCTGTGACAAAACACGCAGCACTATATAAACTGTTTGAAAAGTAACCACACACTAAGCATGTGCAGTCGCTGTTTGTTGGTACTAATGTACTAATGTAAAGGCACAGAATACAGTTCCTTAACAATGTGTAAATTAGGTACTTTACGGTTTTCAATAATGGTATAATTGCTGGTTATTATGGTAATATAATTATTAGGTCCCTTCAAATAGTAATAAAACACATTATAATATAATGCTAATTGAATTTTTTTCTGGTGTTAAGGCACCATTATTGCTCACTCGACCTCCTAATAATAACTAGAAAGCATTTGGAGATCGCAGACCTCCGCCAAGGCAGCTCATTTCTCCTATACATTCTTAAGATATATTCTTCTCTCTGCTCCTTTTCAAGTGTTTTATTGTCATGTAGACACTGCTTGTTATTTAAATTTTAAATGAAATAAATAACAAAATAAAAGAAAAAGAAAGAAAAAGAAAAAAGAAACAGTTCTCAATAGAACCTTCTGTGGGACTAAACGGCCAATCGGCCCCGGCCCCGGCCCCGGCCCCGGCCCCGGCCCCGGCCAGACACAGGGACCAATTAATATAACACCCTAACCATGGCCTTGACCCCTAACCAGAAAAATCCTAAAATCCTGCCAAATCCAACAACTTCAATGTTGGACCTGGAACATCAGCAACACAGGGAAATTAAATCAACCGGGACTGGACACCCCTCCAGAAAAAAAAGACAAAACAGTAATTTCTCTTTCTTTGTTTCTATTAATTTAATTACCTCAATTGTCAAGTCATTCAAATCATCTTAATACAATCAAAACCATAGAAACAACAGTAATGAAACAATGTCATCTGTCACAGCACATTTTATACACTAGCACTGGTTTGCAAATGACTGGTGCTCATTGCTTTGATTACTTTGCACTTTCTGTGAGGAGGATGGGGGAAGGGAGTCTTTAGTGACTGTATTGATTCAGTGTTTGTTGACTTTATGGGGACCCCTATTGGCCGTGTGTTGTATTGTCATGCAGATGGTATAAATCTTTGAAGAAATCCTGGATCCAGACAGTGATCTGGATCACTCCCAAAACGGAATAAATTGTTTCTGGCTCATTGTTGACCTTCCCTGAGAATGTTATGTTTGCGGTAGCGTTTGTTCATTTGTTTGTCTGTTAGCAACTTTACACAAAGACTACTGAAAGAATTTGAAAGAAATTTTGACTCATGGATCAATTGATTGAATTTTGGGAGTGGTTCGGATCACCATCAGCAGGATTTTTTCAAAGAATGCCTGTTAGCCTACAACACAGAATGCCAATACAACACACCAACAAAAAGTAAACAAATCAATGCAGCAGTCATTTGCATTAATGTGCTGGTGTATAACATTTTTGAGACAATGTGCTATGCCAGATTACATTGTTTTGGGCTATTAGTGTAGTTTCTATGGTTTTGATAACCTCTCATTGTATTAAGATGATTTTAATTATTTTGAAACGTGAAAGAGAAGTCACTGTTTTGTCTGGATTTCAGAGGGGTGTCCTGACCCACAGAAGGGTCTATTTAAAACCGTTTTTTAAAGGTGGACTGGTGAAATGAGTTACCTTGGCGGACGTCTGCGTTCTCCGAGTGCTTTAGTTGCATTATTCTTTCACTCCACAGTCACACAATGGTGGTAGTAAGCCACTGATGTAGCCATGGGGCAGTCAGATGGAAACAGGGCAGCCATACCATGCCTATGGCCCCTCTGACTACCGCCAATTGGTTTATAGTAATCTATATAAAAACTAGGCTAGCTAATGTGTAAAATTAATCCTTCACTTCCACAATCACCACTGTTGCTTTTCTTTCTCACCTCCTTAAGCTGCTCGGCCCTCTGGACACTTTAATCAGTTTTATTGTAGCAGGTTCTCCTTAGGAGAAGCCCTTGAATTTATCCATGTATTTTTAGATTCTTCTTTGTGAATGCTGGATAACTAACTCAGTGATTGGCTGCTTTGTCGATGAATAACATCTAAAAGGCCAAAGGGTTTTAAAAAGCCTACCTCGCCACTCTACCAACTTAATTCTGCCTATTCTTGGCAGGTCTGGAGGGGGGCTTCTAACTGTGCAAATAGCTCTGGAAATTGCGTGTGGCCTTTGACTGTCTGTGTAATTGCGAGCCTCTTGCAGTATTTTGCTTGGCAGTCTGAGAGGTTAACCCCTGAGGGCTGAGGCCTGGAGCTCTCCGATTGACTGGCAGAGGGCTCCTCAAAGACGCACTTGTTCAGCTCACTGCCTGGTCTGGGACCCGGCGGCTGAGCCACCGCTGATCCTCTCCACAGAGACTCTGAGTGGGACTCTTAGTGGGACCCAGTGTGGCGCGGAGGCTCAGCAGGAGCAGGCGGCAAAGCACACCCAGGCAGACACGTGGTCTCCAGGGCACACCTCCACACCTGGACTAGTCACTGCAAAGCTGACACCTAATAAGCATCACAGAGACATCAGATCATTGGTGGCAGGCCACACTATAATATCCATACAATTGGATGGTTGCTAGCTTGTATTACTTTAGCTATTAGCATTCTGTTCACTACATAGCTCTATAATTTAGCATTTGCCTAACTGGCTGAGCAAGTAGCTGTGATATGCTCCTGCAATTTCTGATCCCTTATTGAAATATGAAATGAAGATTGATATTTTTCTTCAGTTTTTACTCTTATGCCTTATTTGAATAGTACATTTTCTTCAATACATAAATAACCATTGTACTTGAGTTGTACTTTTGACCATTGTACTTTCCATTCTTTCAAGTTGTATTGCATAAGCATATATGTTGAGTATTTGGCAGTTAAAATGTTGCATTTGCCACCACAAACGTCCCTGGTTTTTATAGCCTCCATAGCCGTCAGGTGGTGAAGAGAAGGAGCGCAGATGAACATGCAGCTGTCTGCTGTGATGGATGCTGTTTCTGTTTGAAATGGTGTGTACAGATGCAGCCTTAGCCACAGCAGCGACTGTAGAAAAGACAACATGAGAGTTTCCCACATTGTTCTCAGAGCTGTGGTTGTGAGCCTGTGACTCCGAAAACCCTTTAGACAAAAGTACACACTGCAGCACAAAGGCTCTTTATGTAACGCTGTCAAGCATTGATTTATTTCATATATTTGACAGACAACATAAAAGTGTTGCTTCATGGCATGTTAAAGCTGGGCTACAGAGACTGCATTGGTTCTGCCACTATCACTCAATACTTTTGCAAAAATCTTTCTTGGACATTGTGCTGTTGGCAGTGAGTAACAAAACAGCCACAAAGCCAACTGCACATTTCTGTAAGTTTTGGACCAAACTTTGGACCGATTAGGCTGTAAGGTCTGTTTCTCTATTTTATGATGGATTTGAGGCTTGAGTGATATGTAACAGCCTATGGTTTGATGATTGATACATTGGACTGAAAATATGAGAGGTACTATATTATCCCTCTATTATCCCACAACAGTGCACCTAACCTGGTTGGATTTGTGCTAACAAGTTAAAACTGCCACTGCTGTCCCTAGCCTGAACTTTACTGCAAGGCAACTGCTACTGGGACAAATTGTTCCATAGGCTACAGCAGCAACCACAATTCTGAAGGTGACCGTTCCCATTTTCTGCAGGCAAAAAACATCTTAAAATATGTAGCTTGCCACAACAGTTAGAAACTGAACACAGTTTTTATCTTAATAAATATGTGCCGACCAGTTTCATGGCCAACCCTGTCAGGTTTTGGGGTAAACCACATGACAGTATGGTGTACAGTAAAAGCTTGTCTGTTGCTGGGAGATGGAATCAAGACAGGCACCTGGTTAGTCTCTGATATTTCTGGACAACGAGCAGCTGTGCCTTCTACCTTTTTCTGACCCCTTGCGGATGTCCCAAACCTTCATCATGTCCAAGTGTCTGAGGAACCACTGGTCGCGTGCGGCCTCTGAACTGCAGTCTGATTTAGTATCAACAAGTGAACATAGCACATCCAGTCTTAATGTTACTCTTAAAGAAGAAGCAAGTGATTCAATTAGAACAGCTCATTACCTCTAACAAGTACACGTAATCAAGCCCTGACAACAAACCTAAACTCGAAGCTAACAGGCATTAATAAGGCTACTGTGGGGTGAGATATGGCTTCCCTGTTGGCTAGTTTTCAAGCAGTACATTCTTATTTTAAATCAGTGCATTAGACCTGCAATCTTTGAAGATTTTGTGCTCTCTTTCTTTCATTGAGCACTCTGCCCACTTCTGGTATCAGCCCCATCTAAGAAATGTTTTTGTGTCTAAACAAAAAAAGTTGACCTTGATCTTTACTAAATACAAGCCACATTGTATAGATTAATTAGTGACGCACAGATATATCGGAGAAAGAAAAGACCATTGGGAGTATAAAATAATAATAAAATAATATTTATATGTTGATTCTTTGTTTAAAAAAACATAGCCTACTGAAACATCTTTACAGAATATCGGAATCGGTATCGGCCAAGAAATTTCATATCCCTAATAATAGATTTAATAATGCTACATTTTATTCAGAACACACTTTTCTCGACACTCCAAGAAGCTGATAATAAACATTTGAAAAATAGGTGCAGTGATAAGGTGGTTAGCACTACCCATAGTAAGAGGGCTCCAGCTCTTTTATGTCAAGATTGCATATGCTTCTCATGCTCTCCTTGGGAATACTGAAAGAACTTAATTATGCTTTTATGATCAAACAGCAGTATAAAAATGGCTAGAAAATACAATGCTGCAAAGTCTATGGAATACATTGTGTGCTTTTTTTTATTTTGCTTATTTGATAACCAGATCAGTAATCGCCAAATTGTATCTATCTACATATAGTCTATCAAATTAATAATATGATTTATACAGACACACATTGAATGGACTCCAGCAGCCATTTTACTTGCTTGAATACATAACTCATCTTCGTTAATTTACAAAGACCATATCACTTACTTCTCCTGTGACTTCTATCACAGTCTCATTCAAACCCCCATGGATCTACCCCTCACCTGTGGCCACTCGAGCCGCGGCCCAGCAAATGAACAGATGACAAGGAGAACTGTCTCCACAAAGAAGTGCATTAACTGTCACCATTGTCTGCAGGCGATCGAGCTAAATGCACCACAATTGAAGAAGCGGGCCTCGTGTTAGGCATGTGGGTGCTCCACGGGTCCCTGTTGAGAACACTATAAGCTCTGTATTTGCACGGCGGATAACAGCCTCTTGAGCCCGGGTTAGGAGAGGGGCTCCCTGCAGCTGCCCTCTCCGACGCTGATTAGTGTGGTGATGAGCGAATGAGGGCCAGGGGAGCGCCCGGGAAAGGGTTAAGCAGAGGAGGACCTGTTCTGTGTCCAGGATGTGGAGTGTGTGCCGGGGTGGGATGGTGTGCTGTTACACCGCTGGAGGCCCTGGCTGCTCTTCTAGAATCTGATTGGACCTTGTAGGATGGCAGGCCCCCTCCTCTTTCCCCAAGGGTCGCTCTCTCCACATCCTCCCCACTGATTATCACTGCTGCCAGAGCTGACTCCTGCACTCCAGCTGCTGTCCACACTCGGGCCGCGGGACTAATTTAACCAGGCTGCACAAAGGGAAGGCACTTTCTCATACTGCCCGCAGAGACCCAGGCCATGTTCACACCACAAGAGTTTTTTCTAAGGGACCAAATGTTTATTTGTTCACATGTTCATACTTGCGATACAGTTCTTGGATACATGGAATGACCAAATCAGCCAATACTACACCATAGCCTAAACCGATGCGCCTGCATGATGCTTTTATATACATTGCCAGTAAAAGGAAGAAGATGTAAAGGAACCACAGAAGATTTAATCTGAAAAAAACAAAGCCTAATTTCATTTAGAGGCACTCTTTACACAACAAGCTACTGTATAAAAGACATCTGCTCATCAGAGTGCAGCCCACTGTGAGTGCTAAAAGTGACTATGGTTAATCAGTTTAATAAGCACTTTACTCAGGCTGGATTCAATATTTGACCAAACTGTAAATACACCTGTCCCATGTCTCTCATTTCAGCAACTGAAAATAATAATGTAAACTTTCATTTTAAACCTATTTCAGTGTCAGATGGTCATAAAGCTCTGAGAGACATTGATCACAAAAAGGTCTGCAGGCCCATATGTTTCTATTAAAGGTGTCAGCTGATATTATTGCTGATCCCATTACTCATATTTTTACTCTGGGTCTTCTTTCCAACAGAGTTGAATAATTATCGTCCAGTATCTAAATTTTCAGTTCTGCCCAAGATCCTTGAATCACATGACAAAAACATGTTCAATAATTTTCAGTCAGGTTTTAGAAGTGGCTGTGCTGCTACATTTGTGACGATATCATCGGAGCCTCCCATTTTGTTTTAAATTTGTATAAACTATTTAGGTAAAAAATTACATTTATATACTCTGATCATACAGTGGTCTACACCCAGGCTTCCACCATTCCAGGAGCAGTACAGGAACTCCAGGCTACATTTCTGGCATTGCTAAATACATTATTGAGTCTAAAATTGGTTTTAAATACACAGACAACAAAGTTTATGGTCTTGATCACACCTACATGACAAATGTACCGTCTTGTCCTTAGATGGGAATCTATTAAGAGTGTGTCTTCATACAAGTACTTGAGGATATGGACAGATGATGACTACTACTTCAGTTAAAAATCAAATGTTTTACTTTCAGCCCTAAGAAGAAACTTGTGGAAGCTACGTTTCTGTCTGTGATTGATTATAGTGATCTGATTTCCCGTGTCGCTGATGACCATCTTTTCAATGAACCTTCACCCAAACCTAGCACCTTAACCATGACCCTGGCCCTAACCTGAAAACCAGTCAAAAAAAACTTCAATGATGGTCCTGTAACATCAGCAACACGGGGAAATCAGATCAACCCATATTGTACATGCATGCTACCTCCGTCTTACGTCATGTTGATTTTTTGAATTTATTACAAATCTATATATTTTATTATAAAAATGTAAATTGTTGTGAATTGTTATGCATTTGTTGTGTGCTTTGGATGCTACCTTGGCCAGGTCTCTCTTGAAAAAGAGATTCTGAATCTCAATGGGACTTCCTGGTCCAATAAAGGTAAAAAAAAAAGACTTCTAACTGCATCTATGCAACGCTCCCTCAAAAGTGAAACTATTTAGGTACGGCTAGCAACACATATCAAAGTCAATAGTAAAAAAACAACACATGAGCTGTACTATTGAAAGTATTGCGTACATGTATGAAAATCACTTACACTTATACAGTATGAACGTTCTGTATAGGGTTACCCTAAGAGCAAACCATTTTGGTCAAAGAGATGACTAACAATGCTGACATATGGAGTACACAACTATTCCTCACATTGAGTTTGTGTGCTGGGTAAGATGGGTCCTTTATGATGGAGGCTTTTATGCTCCTGTCAGTGGGTGGGAGTAACTCACAAAATGATACTCTGATAATGTGCAGCATTTGGAATTGTGCTCTTTCTTGCATAACCAGATTGCATTTGCAGTGTTGGCTACCACAATAATATTGCTTGGTGACTTATTTCAACTTAAGTACAAACACATGACTTTTGTTGTTGTAGTAGTAGTAGTAGTAGTAGTAGTAGTAGTAGTAGTAGTAGTAGTAGTAGTAGTAGTAGTAGTAGTAGT
>JAVQKC010100780.1:0-26982 GCA_036025475.1 Philypnodon macrostomus | reverse complement strand
CTTCTTCTCCGCTGCAGGTAGTTCTTCTGTTCTGATCTGATTCTCAGCAGCTCCTCGCATCTTATTTATCCTCTCCTCTCTGTATTCTCGCTGTTTCTGGAAAGTTCCCGCCCATTCGGAGATTTTGACCAATTGCAGCGCTGAGCGAGAGGACAGCGTGATGACATCAGATTTCAGCGCTGTCTGGCGTCCTCGCGCTCGAACTTTCTACTGTCCTCTAGATTCAGAGAGAACTTGAGAAAAAACATCAGAAACCTACGGCAGCGTAGTACTGTCACCTGAGTGTGAATTAATTTAAACTGTATCACGTTTTAACGAGAAAATGATCACGTTTTTCCCAGATACTATCATGTTTAACAAGATAATCACGTTACAACAGGATAGGAAATTATCACGTTTTTACATGATACTAATTTATCATGAACTTTCAAGATACTAATCATATCTTGTTAGAGCGTGATACCTATTTTGTAAAAAAAAAAAAAAAAAAAAAAAAAAAAAATCGTTATAGCGTCTTGAAAAAAGGTGATAGTTTTCTTGTTAAAACGTGAAACTGTTTACATTGATTCACACTCAGTGGCAGGACCACGCTGCCATAGAAAACACACACATTTAAGGCTTCTTGACCTATTTATGTTTCTACACCTCAGATCGATCTGTTAAAACTTACTGATTATTTATTAATTTATCATAGACTTTATTCTTCACGTTACATGGGTTTGACTTTTCTTTTCTTTTCTAGCTTTTTAAACTAATAAGACAGATATATTCATATAATTTTATGCAAAGGTAAAATAGACCACATCAGTTTCCCTTCTGTTTAGATATATTACAATGTTTTTGTTTAGACTGTAGGCCTATCATTTGTCTTTTCTTTTTTAAATATTTTATGCATCTCTTAAAGAGCTAGCTAAATAATGTATATCTTCTTTATTGGGACATTTTGAAAAATTAAGTGGACGCTGACATTTTGAAACACAACCCATAGCAGAAATATTAATATTGCAATAGTCCAGTGATATCCATAACAGGACTATTCTCTTGGTCAATATCCTTTTTGCAATAATAACCAAGTCTTTGTCTTCCACTGTTTATAGTGGTTTAAGTTCATATTTAATCTTTGTTCTCTAAAGGTGTAGAATGTTCTTCCTATATTTGCTTTATCTGGGCTTAACTAACCAATGGGATAATCTCATCGGACACATTTTTAACATAAACGATCTATTGACTTCCATAGATCAGATCAGACCTGGACATGTGTCGCAAGTGGGCTACATGAGAATTTTTGTAAACAAAGGTACTGGGTATAGGGTAGTAATGAAGTAAGGTAGTGAAATAGCACCATCTGTCGGACATATCATGTAACGTCACAACAAACATTTTTATTTATGTATTTATTGATCAGTCAACGTGGTAAAATCACGGTAATCTGTGCCATGATGAATGCACTCACACATAAAATACATCCGAAGTAACTCATTTTAGTTTAAAAACTTTGATTTGGACTTTTCTAAGAACACTTGCAAGGGGTCCAATGAGAAATGCCAGGATATGAAGCAAGATATGAGAAAGATGTAAGGAATGCATCCATACAAAATGAATTAGACACAGTTGTTGGTAACCAGATTAAAAGTATTGTGAGCTAATACAGACTGTCAGAGATTGTTTTTGATTAAAACAAGCATGAACATGACATAATAAACAATCTGAACAAACCAGTACAACTAAACCAGGAAATCAAGACTTTGTGAATAATGCAATTGACGAAAGGTTCTCTGTGACCAAAACTATTCAAAATTTATGAAAACCTCAGCTGAATCTTTTTATATTCTCACCATGCACAATCATCATTGGTGCCAAGAGTGAGGAACCAGTGACAAACAGGAACATATTTGCCATTTGTTGCAGGTTTATCAGACAAGCATTGCCTGTCTGAGCGTTGGCAATATACCCACACACACTGGTTAACCCCAAGGACAACACCCCCTGGGACAAACACAGCAATGCCGTTTATGTAGCTCAGTACAGCCAGCAATGTAATGACCTCAACAGGCTGGCCCACTAAAAAAAGATGTGCAATTATAAGTGGACATCCCATGCACGTTATAGTTGCAAGACCCAACAAATGACTGGCCTGGAAAACCACGCTGAAATAATTGATGTTAAAAAGTGTATAATAATTTACCAGAAGTTTCTATACATTTATGTTGGAATATTCTGCAACTTTCCAGCCAAAGTATGATTAAACCATTCAACACAGTCACAATGGATTTTACACAACAATTATATTTCTCGAGGATAAATGGTTTAGCTTGGTGGCAACAAGATTTTACGTTTTTTTACGTTTCATAGTTTCATGTAGTTGCATTAAATTACTGTGGCCGTGATTTGGTTTTCTGTAGCACCCCTCTGTCTGGGCTCGGATGGTACGTTCCTAACCTTGAAGAACCGCTGCTCTGCATGCGCTCTGCTCTCCGTTGTCAGTTACAAGCGAGAAACATTAACCTTAAAAAGTTCAGGTAAATTAATTAAATTCTTCAAAAATGGAGTGGACACCGATGGAAATCAACCCTGAGGTGAGTAAAATGTGTGTATGATTTAAAAATAACACTTGGCAACTAATAAACTAATCTGCTTCGTATGTTTGTCTTTTCAGATGCTGAACAAGGTGAGTAGCTAGCGATATCCATTTCCAAAATTTTGAAATGAACTCTTAACGGTTGGTGAGTTGTGGCGGTACTTGGTGTTTTTGTTTTACAGTATAATGATTAGCTAACTCTTTGGAGTATCCATGGCCATATGCTTTAGCTAACTGTGATGTGAAGCATTTTCAACAGCTTAGCTAATACTTGATTTACTGATAATTGCGCCGGTTCGACAACACCCATGTCATTGCCAAACTATGTTAGTTTAATCGGTCATATAGCATCCTTCCTAGCGTCTGGACTCAGGGTGTGGTCTTGAGCTCACACCACACAACGCAGCATCTTTAAATCGATGCTATGAACGGGAACATGGCAGAAAATCGCTCTAACTCTGATATATATATTATACGAGAAGTTAAATATATTCCCGCGTCTTCGTCTACGTTACAGATCATGGATACGCTGGGCGTGGGCGGGAACTGGCGCTTTGTGGATGTGCTCGGACTCGAGGGCGATCAACTGTCCGCCGTCCCCAAACCATGCTGTGCCTTGATGCTGCTCTTCCCATTGACACAACAGGTAGGAAGGGGGTGTGTGGAGCTGACGACACTTGTTTCTGGAAGAGATGGGGTGGGGTGAGCATGCTGTCTGACTGGGGTGGGGTGAGCCTGGGGTATAGGGAGGGCAGAGGGAGCACAGAACAAAGCTGTGTCATCTGATGTAGAATAGGGTGAGACATCTGTACATGCTATAAGCCCCCCCCGCTCCCTTTTACGTAGTTGAAGAAAGTCAGAAATGGGGTTTATTTCAGCTCTTAAAGCTTTAGAAATATGGACAGTTAATAAAGTTGCATGTTATGGCTACTAGTCACAAAATCTCAGGACTACACTAGGATGTGTAAGAAATGTGATCCATGAAGCCAGAGCACACGCCCTAAGGTCAATAAACTATCAAATGAACATTACGTCATATACGACTGGTTAGGCTATTTTTTCAAACAATCTTGTGTTATGTTTTCAGTAATGCCTGCAAGGGTTTTTACTGGCTCCCCATTTATTCAACAGAGGACAAGCCGTGCACTCTTCACTCATTAGTTATAGTGTTATCTATATTATCTATTTGCGTTCAGATTTAGGTTGTTTCGACCACTAAGGCAGAGAATTATCATTTGAAATATTTAGTGATTACAAACTTAAACATCCTTCATATTCATTCTTCCATGTGCACCTTTGGTTGACTTGGCAGCTCTTCCTGCTCTCATGGGCACATCACTGGTTTTTGTCTTCTTCACTACAGCACGAGTCTTTCAGGCAGCAGCAGGCAGACAAGGTGGCTGCAGGCTCAGGGGTTTATTTTCTGAAGCAGACTGTGGGCAATTCCTGTGGCACCATCGCCCTAGTGCACGCTGTGGGCAACAACAGGGACAAGCTGACATTTAGTAAGTGCATTTAACAGTTCTGGTGTAAAGGTGGAGGTAAAGGGCAATTTAAATTTCATACTCAACTGTTGACGTTCTCAGTAGTTTATTGGTTTTCCTTATATTTTCAGATGATGGCTCAGCCTTAAAAGCATTTCTAGATCAGACTGCTAGCATGTCTGCCGATGACCGTGCCAAAAACTTTGAAAGCAATCAGGTACAATATTTTCAACATGTTTCAGTTGATGACAAACGCAAAGATTAAAGCCATAAAAGCATAAAAAGCTAAATCCTGTTCAGTTGGTGTAAATTGTGGTTTTTACACTTTTAACCACTTGGTGGCGACAGACACCGCAAATTAAGTATCATTAGATTCATGCCCAAACAAGAAAAGAATACAGCCTTTGTTAAAAATCAAGTATCAGAAAATGAAACTAATTTTGGAGCATTTATGTTCAACCACAGATGAGGAGCGAGGCTGTTGAGGTGTTAATGCTGTTCAAGAAAATAACTATAATCTTTTGTGGGAAACAGCCACCACCTTTAAAAATAACTGGTCCTGCTTATATTTTTCAACAGGCTATCAAAGAAGCCCACAATGATGTGGCTGCACAGGGACAATGCAGGGTAAGACAATTTACTATGACATCCCCCAGGACCATACCTGTGTTGTATTATGCACAAACTACAGTCATCTCGTATTGCTTTGTGACATTTTTGTAGCCTGAAGCGGATAAGGTCAACTTCCACTTTATTGCCTTTGTTAATGTGAATGGACAACTTCATGAATTTGGTAAGTTTGGGAAAACATACTTTTTTTGAATTTGAGTTTTTTTACACTTGTTTTTTTATTTGTTTTAAGATGGGAAAATGAATGGAGCTGTGAACCATGGCACTACAAAAGATGAGACTTTTGTAACGGTATGTCATTTTAATGATTATCTAATGATATTGGCTGATTTATTTTGTATTTTTTTTTTGTCTAAAATTTGACGATGCTTTTTATAGATTTTATAAACATTTCCTTTATCCTGACTCATTTGGTAATGCTTTAAATCTGCTTTAAATCAATCAATAGGAGGTAATTTGTATGTTCTACTTGATTATGCCACAAGAACATCTTGGTGTGTGTCTTTATTTCACCACATAAATACATTTTGCTATCAAGTATCCTGTTTTACATGTACACTTTTTCTAGGATGCCGCGAAGGTGTGCCGTGAGTTTGTGGAAAGAGCGGAAGGTGAAGTTCGGTTCTCCGCTGTTGCTCTCTGTCAAAGTTAAGCACAGATTAGAGAACATATTGTAGACCAAATGTCCTGAAGCATTTACATGTCATACTGTTCACCTATTCATTCTATGCACTGTAAAGGACACATTGTTTCTGCATATTGTTTGCCTCTCATCAGAACAAAGCATTCTTGAGTTCAGACTGTTCAAACAATCAAAACCCTCTGCTCACACAAGCTTTATGTGTTGTTCAGCAGTGTCAAATCAGTGTGTTTTGCACTTTTTGTATGCCTGCATCTGTGTCTAACATGGATGCTTAAAATGCCTTGTATGCCAACTAGTTTCAATTGAGTAGAACTGCACAATCTATAAAAAAAAAAACCTTGGTAAAATGAATGTGTTGATGGCTGTCTGATTGTGATGATTGACATGGGACACTAACTTGTTTGCTTAAATATGGGACAGTTGTACAAAAGATAAACATGGCTTTTACAAACGGTGGCGGTAAATTTCTGATGCACTTTACACTGGAAATTGCGACTGTCTTAAACAATTGAAAAGATGTTCTAAATACTGTGAATATGTTCATTGAAAGATTTGGATTTGTTCTTTGTTTTGCTGGGGAAAAAATAAAACTGATGAAAATCACATGTCTCTTCTGATAAACTGAAATGAGATAGTCTTCTGTAAGTATAAGTATCTATATGGAAGTAAATTTCAATGGCCACCAATAGAACATGCCCCCACCCCCTCCCGTCTCTCCCCCTCCTGCATCTCGCGCGACCTCCCCCGCGCAGATTCTTGCCTGCGCGTTCATGTGTCCTAAAATGCGCGGCAGTAGCGGCAGCATCAGCAGGAGGACCGGTGGTGGCTTAGCTGAGCGTACAGAGTCAGCCTCCTCTCACTCCAGCCCACTTGTGTATTTTTAGAGACTGCTTCATTCGTGTTGCAGTCTCGGTCTTCTCCATCAGTCGGAGACGAGGAGGGACGTACGAGCACGCCAATAACGGGCCGCACGAGGACTTTTATTCTAGTTAACGGGCGCGCGAGGATAACGGGACTGACAGCGCGAGGAGGGGAGCATTATCTCGCTGTATCACATATCCCTGTATTACTATCACTGGCCAGCACTTTCCCGAGGCGGATATTTGGAGCGGACATGGCTACCCCTGAAAACTGCACCCCACGGGACGAGCAGGGACCGCCGGAGCACAGCCACCCCGAGCCAGCCTGCCTGGAGGCGCAGAAATGGATAGAGGTGAGTTCAATGACCGAGCAATAGTAGGACGGTGTGGGGCCTACTGCTGTAGAGAGGGACGAAGTGGGTCAGGCGCTGTGAATCTGGGACAAAAATAACACCCCCACAGCACTGGTGCACCATCACCTGTTGGCGGGGGGGATCATGCATTCTCGGGTTACGGCTAGTAGGACAGCCTTCTGCAAGATAGCGGGTGTGTGTGGGGTAGGGGGTAAAAGTTTGGCGCACATGTCGCCTTAATGCGGTGACCGACAAACCCATGCCGTTGTTTTGGGGACATTTCACGCAAACCAGGTGATAGAAAACGTGAACCCCTCCATTAGCTATAGCTGTTTACGATTTGAGCACGTTAGCTTGTTTTGCAGTAGCCGGACACCGGAACGCCCCCATTTTCAGGCGCGAGGGGATTCCGGTTGCCATGGATATCAAACCCTTCCGCCAATACACTGCATGGACGAGATGCTCTTGTAGCCTCTATTTTAGATGCTCATTTATGGTTTGGTGCATTGCTCAAACATCATCCTCTGGGCTAAAGCGCCTTTATAAGCCTGTGCATGAATCATGGTTTGACAGGACCCTGCTCTATGACCTATTTTTTCAGGTTATGCTATTGCTTCTGTCCCACTTTAGCCTATAGCTATCTGGTGAAATGGAAGAAAAATAAAATTATCTTGTGCCTTTGGCAGGGCTTTCATAAGAACACCCACTGGTACTAAAACTAATTTGGGATCAGCTAAGGTTAGTAAATGCAGAATGCAGAAGTAAATACAGTCTTAGTCTGTTATCAATAGGCTCATCATAATAATACACCTATGCTTTACACTGGTTTAATATTGAATTAATTGGCAAGGTTCACCTGAGGCCATATGAATAATGGAATGCAAAATCTAGACACTGAATGCATGAAAACATGTATATTGTATTAAATATTAATAATCTATCATTTGTTCCTGTGAAGATTAACAGACTATTTAGGTGTATTGTCAGGTATTGATATGCTCAAGTCATTTTCCAACAGAGCCATCCTTTAAATAAATAATGTCAGTCCACAGAAAGTTGACATATCACTTTTCACATTGCACAACTAGTGTTCTATCAGATGATCTCAAGGTGTAGGTCTATATTTTATGATCATGCGTTAGAAATAAATCAACATAGATAATATCAACAGCTATATTTCAGTCAAACCATGAACTGCAATCTTCATTTATCAACATTAATGACGCAAACTCACATATCATCCTTAAAATAAATACAAGTAATCCTAATTTCCCCTTTAATGCTGGAATGTGATTGGCCAACACGTCTGGTACTTGCTGAAGATTCTTGTATAAGAATCTATAATAATAAAGTCCTCGCCACTGATAATGGTCTGCTTTTTCTGTAAGTGATTACACATTTTTATATATTCAAATACAAGAAAGCATATTTTGTAAACAGCTCTTAGATATCTAGCCTTTCTTGGCTCCACAACGAATGTCCCCACAATTTTTGATCAAGTGATTACCACACCAGTGTGCTCGTTGTTGAGTTTACATTCCTCTAAGTCTTAATCTGTCTGT
Organism: Philypnodon macrostomus; assembly: GCA_036025475.1. Lineage (NCBI taxonomy): Eukaryota > Metazoa > Chordata > Actinopteri > Gobiiformes > Eleotridae > Philypnodon > Philypnodon macrostomus. Next base: position 18,872 of record JAVQKC010100780.1, on the reverse strand, counting down.
ATGTGTTTTCTCAGTTCTGTTTTTGCTTTGTTGTCTTTCTGCCTCCCACTAATTCGGTTATTTTCAGCCTCGGACAGGCGCACTCCATTTCTGGGAGCATATTTTTACTCCCTCACAGGTGGCAATGATTCACGACTGCCAGTCTATTCTCCAAACTGCATTTCTGTCCGGGCTGGACAATGCAAAGTACAAACACACAGATATGCATGGTACCCCTGCTCTCGGACACACCTTCAATAATAGGTATGGTGACGCCAGTCACCATGGGAATACAACATGGCTCAGGTGTCACTGTTTCCAGGGGCGCACCAGAGCAGTAGGCTTTGTAGGAACACCAGTACCAAGATTAAATCAGGTCTAATTTGGTCTCTAAACTAGGACTAAGTAAACTGTAAACCAGGAGTAATGTACCAAAACTAATCCAGGACTATTCTAAATATACTCTAAACCACTAAATTACTAAGTCTAATCGGGGCATGAACAGGTTCATTTACTAGGTCTAAACCAGGATTAAATACCAAGTCTATACCAGACTATACTGGATCTAAATAAAACTCTAAACTCTAAACTATGACTAAATTACCAAGACTAACCTAGTTTAAACCAAGCTAGAACCAGGACTAAGAAAGCCTGCACTGGTCACAATCTTACCCCACTGGACTATATACTGTGATGACTACATGACCCGACTAGGGAACCACTTGGCGCTGCTCGATCTTCTATCTGTTTATAGGCAGACGGCACTGGATTAGTCTCGGCCGCTTCTGGCAACTAGACCGGCCGAAGTGCTTTAAACCTGTTGGAAGTGACACTGAGCAGGTTAATGTTGCGTAAGCTTCCCCACAACACTTCAACTTTGAGGCTAACAGAAGCTGACCTCCACTGTCAGCGTTCATAAAAGTTAGCGTCAGAATATATACGAGAAGGCATGTGACAGTAAGTATGTGGAGCAGATGTCCCAGTTGTCCAGATTAACTCCGGTGGGTCGCAGCAGACGGCCAGCTGTGAGTGCACGACAGAGCCGGTGTGAGAGCCGGGATTGATGGATTTACCACGCATGAGGGAAGAATGTGGGATAATGATGACACAGACTGGAACACATGCTGCCTCAGGGACTGTGCTGTTTTGTAAAGAAAGGAGACACTGATAGAGCTACATGAGAGTAGAATGTTTCAGGGTATAGGGAAGTATACTATTCTTATGATATCAGCTTTACAGAACTGCTTTGTGTCAACGTGATGTGTCGAGACTATATGCTATAGATGTATAGTGTTGGATTGAGCAGAAAGAGACCAGTAAATCTAGAAACATATCTGTGTTCACCTGCACTGCTGCTGCACCTTCCCTTTTCACTCTAAAGGCAATCTTACAGCAATTCTGGCCTGCCCCCATCTGATTTCTAGAATTCTAGAAATGGGAAATCACTATATTAATGTGACAAATGAACCTAATCCTGTTGTACTTTGTTAATACTTTTATATTTTAGTGATGCACAGATATATCGGCTCAACATCGGTATTGACTAATATCGGTATCGACCTGTACAGATGACTGATGTTATTTTGTTGTTCTCAAAGGATCATTTGTAACATTTAGGGCCGAAAACAGACAGAGAAAGAAAAGATCACTGGAGAGGTCTAACTTTATATTTGTGGATTAATAAATACATTTAAAGCAGTTATTCAAATGTAGATTTCTTAAGTTTCAAGAAACATTGAAACATGTTTACAAAATATCGGTATCAGAATCGGTATCGGCCAAATTGGTAACTGAAATATCGGCATTGGTATCGACCAAGAAATTCTGTCTCAGTGCATCCCATGTATATATATATAGGTATACGGTAGATAGATATACAATTTTGTACTTTTGCATGCTTCTTAGTACTTCTTGATTTTCTAGCGATGTGAACAGTTCTTCTCATCCTAAGCATTTTGTTGACTTTGTGTTCTGCATATGACAAACCTGAAATCTGAATCTAACCTGTCAATCTGAATTTCATAAAATATAATGACGTGACAACATTCTTTGTGCAATTATTTGTTTGAAAGAATCATGGTAGCCTGTAACTGTTAGAAGCACCAGTTTGTGTTCCATAATTCACAAGAATAACACATTTACTTTCCTATTACTGAGCTTTCCAGAATGTTTTAATCCAAATCCAGTCATTAGTCTGTTTACAGCAAAGCAACAAACCAATGCTTTTATTTGTTACACTTTAAGTACATAGGTAGCCATGTGCTGCTGGGAAGTCTGGTCCCGTCTCTCTGTTTAATCATTTTGATCCAGATTAAGCTTCCTTTCAGACCTACACTACATCTGGATTATGGCCTTATCCTTTGTCTTACTATATTTGTCATTCACATTTTAGCCTTTGTTGTCTGCCTTCTGTTAGGCTATATTTGCATTGCTAGTTTACAATAGAATATATGGTTAACTGTCAGCTGTTATGAACTTTTACCTATAATATCCAAGATTTAGGGTTAGGTTGTTTTAAAATAACTCTGCTTGTTGATATTACATTGTTGAAATCTTATGTTCTTCTGGGGGATCTTTACATTTTCCAATCTAGATTTTCCAAGTGGATAAGAAAAAGTATCATAGAAAGTGCAGGAGTAGGTCAAATATAGTCAAATATATAGATATATAAATGTAACGCTAATGCAATTGTCAGTTAATGTGTTCTTAATGGTTCTTAAACCCACTATAGCCCACACTTCTTGATTCTACTATTAGATTATCTACACTCAAATGGAAGCACCATCCCCCACATGGTTATGTCTGTACAAAGCTTTGTGTGATAGACTTTGTGTGATAGACTTTGTATGATAGACTTTTGTGTGATAGACTTCGTGTGATAGACTTCGTGTGATAGACTTTGTGTGATATTCATGTGATAGACTTCGTGCGATAGACTTCGTGCGCTAGACTTTGTGTGATAGACTTTGTGCGATAGACTTTGTGTGATAGACTTCATGCGATAGACTTTGTGTGATAGACTTTGTGTGATAGACTTTGTGTGATAGACTTCGTGCGATAGACTTCGTGCGATAGACTTCGTGCGATAGTCTGTCCATTTATTGAACCTCACATTTTTGTCATCCCATTCTTTACAGTTTTACAGCTGTCTAAAAGCTAGGCCTAGTTGTGCTTGTATTGCTTGCCCCACACACATGCTCCCCGGACTGTGACCCCAGAGTTTTACTAGTAGCTGCTGCTGCCATTCACCCGTGCGCCATGAGGTCTAACCATGAGGGAGAGGGAGGCTCGGATTACCGGTGCTGGCGCTGAAGTCACCCTTCAGCTAGTGGCTTTTTTGAATGCTCACTTCACAAGCACACTGTCCACAATTTTTACACACAGAGCATCAGTCACAAGCTTTTATCATTTGTATTGTTTTGGCTTGTAATACGTCTATCACAATAACGTTAGGGGCTACCCAAAACATGCACATTCGGTTAATACTCCAGCTAGATACATCCTGGCTGAAGATCTGGAGATGGGTCCACGTGCGTTGCTCTGCGGCTGCCCACTGCTCCTGACAGGTTGCCCCAGCGGCATTGAGTGATGGGTCAAATGCAAAGGACAACTTTCCCCACAGGGACAATAAAATGTAACCGCAACCTTACCATGTGACAGACATTTACTTTTTGCCTGTCAAATTAATTGTCCAATCAAATTGTGGTACGTTGAAAGTCTTTGTTAGGAGATTGTTATCTGCGGATCTTGAAATAATGAGTGGATATGCCCTCAGAACCGCCGCTCAGTGCATATTGTATTCTTTAATGTATTCCCCCAAACCATTCTATGTAAACTGAAGACGTAGTTGTATGTGAAAACCCCAGTATTGATTAATTTTGGAAATGTTTCCATATTCTTGTGATGATGCAGATCTTAAGCACTTCCAGGCTTTCCCCATTGTCTGTATCCAGTTACAGTCTACACGTTTCCTCCAGAAAAGCATCAACAACACAGCCCTGCTCACTTTTAATACAGTACTCTCCTCTGAGTAAATAATGCATGACAGGCTGTAAATGTTTCAAAGACCTGGAAGCAAGCCTCCATGAACATGACATGCTCACTTCCCAGCATGCACCAGTGTGTGTGTGTGAGGGGGATGAAAGACAAGAGGGAAACATCTGGCCATTACTTATAACAAAAAAAACTTATAACAAAAAACAATAGGCTGTTTTGATAGTTCAGATGGACTGTGTTATTTCCTTGTGCATGTGGTCAATCTGGCTAGAGCTAAACTTTTTGAGGAAAGAAGTGAACATATAGAGAAAATGTAAAAATTGGGGAGTTGGTCTCAGTGACTACACTGTAAAACAATAATTACAACCATTTAATCAAAACTAATCATTTCCAAGGGAACATCTCATAGCAAGGAAAGTTCCTGTGACATTCAATTGCTGCAGCACATCAGTTTTTGTGTGTTTGATATAAAAAAAAAAATCTATCCTGCTACACATGGCATAACTCTGCCACCTCTTAAATGATTCCTTTTTTGAGTGTGTACCTACATTTTGTAAGTCAGTTGTACAATCTCTGATCCTGTCTCACCAATGAAGTGTTTTAGCTTCCTCAATAGGCAATGCATGTTTTAACAATGAAATAATAATATCATTTAACATTCATACATTTTCCTTAACTGGTCTTGTTAGAGGTTGCAGGTGATTGTACCTTATTCCAGCAACTGTGGACCTTAGGCGGTATGCCCTGGACAGTGTCAGATATTCGGAGCATAGAGAGAACATCTGAATATAAAATCTTTGTCCTGCAATTATTACTTGTGAGTTCAAATCCCAATCAACAACAGTTAATTGAATGCTTCTCATTAGTTCCTGTCCCACATCTACTGTTCTATATCAAAAAGAACATCCCCCAAATCTAAAAAAAATACTGTTTGCTCTAGTCCTGCCTAAATTAGCTTGTTCATGTAGTTCAAGAACACCCAAGAGCAGTGAGTCTGACTGATATGAACAGTTTAGGTTCAAACTAATCTGGATTAATCTGGATTAGACGTCTAGAGGAGCCATGCCTTTCCATTCATCTTTGGCTGCTGGTTACACAATGTAAATCGTGTTAATGTGTGTGGGCTGGTAGCACTTTGTCAGACTTGTTCTCCTCTTGTATCCTCCCCCAAACAGGACACACCAGAGAGCTGAGGTTGTAGCCTGGTTGAGTGGCTCTGAATCAGGGATGTGCGTGTGGGGGATTTTGGGGGGGGAAATGGAATGAGTATCATTGGCCTGGGTTTTCTAGCATATGTGAGGGGGAAGGGTGAACTGGGCAGCATCAGGTTCCTCTGTTCGGGACTGGGGCACAAGCCAAAAGGAGTGGTCAACTGAGAATGCATTCATGTTTAGATGGTCTGCACGGTATTGGAAGTTAGTACAAAATTTGAGATAGGCTACGGTACATTACTTCACACATAATATTTCTGTTGTGAGATGTAAAAGTTATAAATCTATGATGTTGTGCTGCATGTATGGCAGTAAGCATCTGAATATAGTTGAAGTGGTGTACTTTAGGTTCTGTTCATGCGTTGTATCAGACCATTTACTGTCTTTGTGAAATGTAGTGGGTCTAGAACACCATTCAATGTCCAACAAATTCTACTCTTCCTGACCACACACAACCTTTAAATTGGTCAAAGCCTTTTATGTGTTTCATTTTCTTTCAAATTCAAATCATTTCAAAATTGAATGCTTCATCCATCCATTTCTCATCCATCATTTTTAGACAGGTCATTATTATCATTATATCATTATATTATAACTTTGATGTATTAAAAAAACACTCAAGCTTTGTAATGCAAAGATTAACTTAAAACATTTGCAGTTTGATATTTTTGCAAAGCTAGGGTTGAAACAGTAGCGGCCCGGGGAAGGACATCCACCATAGGGGAAGACACTGCTTTGTTTAATCAAATTACTAGCGTCAGGCGCACCAACTGATCATTAAAACTGTCTGAAAAATACTAATTTTTAAATCAGTTATTCCTGTCCAAGGATACTTGTCTCTTCTAAAACATGCATGTCTTCGGATGGGGAAGCAAGCCATAGAACCTGCAGGGACTCTATCAAGAGAGATTGCAGTTGCTTGGGGGTTAAGCGTTAATGACTAAATGCTGCAGATTTCTAGTAGCTTGTATGGATCGATTTAGCATAGCCCTTCTGTACATTATGTAATCACTTGCAATGCTAATAATCTTTCAGGATTCAAGAACATTTTCTAATTGTAAAACTCCTCATTTTAAGTTTCTTGTCTTTTTGTCTGTCCTCTTTCCCCAGGCCGTAACAGGGAAAAGTTTTGGAGACAAGGACTTCCGCAGAGGACTGGAGAATGGAATCCTGTTATGCGAGTAAGCCCATGACATCACCTTCATTTTGGCTTTTGATCTTTGCCCCGACATACATAAACGCCTCGACACTCATTAAATACCACCCCCTTCCTCCTCTTCCTCCATGCAGGCTGCTGAGTGCAATCAGGCCAGGCCTGGTCAAGAAGATCAACAGACTGCCCACCCCCATCGCAGGCCTGGTAAGTGGACACACTCTCTGGTGTGGGACATCCGGCCAAGCATTTTTCAAAGTGATAAAACCTTCTTCTTCACCCCCCGCTGTTTTTACAGGACAACCTGTCAGTCTTCCTGCGAGGCTGTGAGGAGCTGGGACTGAGGGGAGCACAACTATTTGACCCCGGAGACCTACAGGACACTTCTATACGAGCCAACCTCAAGTAACTGAAATAACATGGTTGCAATTTTGTATTGAAATAGTAAAAAAGTAGCAAGGTATAGCATATTTGTTGTTTTAGCTAAATCAGCATCCATATAGTAAATAACTGTACCACAATTAGGCTAAGAGTAAGACATTTAACAGAGCAGACACTGTGTACGCCTAGAGCTTTATAATCACACTGTGGTTTTACCAGAACATTTGAGATCTAGATTAGAGTGTTAGTATTGTTCTGATATTGCGTATCCTAAACTGAATACTTCACACTTTTTACATTCACTGTTGTTTACAAATTTTAAATTGCTTCCCTTTTCTCTATTTATGTTTTTAGTTTTTTGTACATTTTCATGTTAAGATCAGACATAGTGAGTGCTGGAATAGCCACAGTTGAGCTAATATAGAACAGCAGTGAATTGTCCGTATGTCATTGTCCAGTTTTATTGACCATTCCTAATACAGTTTTCTAGTCCATCAAAAGGTTTTTCTAACCACATTCTTTTTTTTTTTTTTACAGGGACTCAGACTGCAATCGCAAACTAAAAAATGTAAGTGAAATGATCTCTTCTATCTTTCAGTTGTGTTATTTTTAGCATAGTATAATGACAAAACAATGCTTGTGTGTTAGGTGCTGAACACAGTATTCTGGCTCGGGAAAGCTGCCTGCGGCTGTGCCTCCTACAGTGGTCCCACATTAAACCTCAAAGAGTTTGAAGGACTGCTGGCTCAGATGAGGGTGGTAAGTGAGCTCATGGAGGAGGGGAGTGAGAGATAGTGACATGAGGAGGCGCGGGGAGGGAGCTGGTAGCTTCCTGTTTTTGGCAGGATGTCCACGAGACGCTCATGACAGGTGTAAACACAGGCCACTGCTTTTGGTCAGAAGTGATTCAGTTTGAAGGAAGGGCCTGAGCCAGAGATGGGAAACAGGAAATAGAATGGAGCTGATTTTTATTACTACTAAATTACTTCACACGGATCACTAATGACTTTTTGGGGGGCTGGAGCCGGCTGGTCTCCTGTTTGACATTTTGTGGCCTTTTGTTGCTTTGAGGAAGAAACACATACATTACATAAGTACCTGATTCATTATATTCCTGCTCTCGTGTATATTTCATGTATGTTCACAGGAGAGTGAAGAAGGTGAGAGTTCACAGAAGCGCAGTGTCAGAGACAGTGGGTATGACTGTTGGGACTCAGAGAGGAGTGAGTCCCTCTCTCCTCCAAGACACACTCGAGACAACTCCCTGGACAGGTGAGAGGTGACTAACCAACAGGAATTTGGATTTTCTAATGGTTCTCTCACATTCCGCATTCCACAACATAAACAGCCAGCGTAGAGCAATACATTTATTTTTACATAAATTAACTCATGTCATATTTGTGACACTGTTTAGTTGGCTATAATATAAAAGTATATGTATACTGGTAATGTTTTTGCATATAGGTTATATGAAATTGCAGTATACACAATATGAGTTAAAATGTAGCAAAATTTTAAATGTTATATAAAATATATGGCCATTTCATTATTGACCAAAATGTATTTACTGCACTATATTACTTATGAATATTGTTTTGACTTTACAGTTTGGACTCGTTTGGCTCCCGTTCACAGCACAGTCCCTCTCCTGACGTGGTGAACCGAGGCAACAGCGATGGTTAGTTACATTAAATAAAGTATCACATCCCCCACTTCCATTCAGAACTGTGTCACTATAGCAAAATACCTCCATGTTACTCACTGCATAGATACTATAACAATGATATTCCTCAAAATGTCAACAAATTCTCTTCAGGGAGAAACGCAAAACCACTCTTCCATAAATAGTCTGACAGCATGTTGAGTTTTTAACCTTGGTATGTCGTGGTCATTTAGGTCAGCAGCTGAAGGTCCTATGCCGTAGAGTGAGCAAGCCCAGATGCATTAGCAGCTGTTGGGCTAAGTTGCAATCACAGGAGATTTGGTCAACATCCTGCCGATAACACACTCCTTTTGCTCTGTGTGTGTGTGTGTGTGTGTGTGTGTGTGTGTGTGTGCGTTTGAAGGGGGAAGACAGCCATCCTGTTTGCCTTTGTGTTGACAGTGTTATATGTGTGCGGCAGCTGTCAAGAAAAACACTATTACACAAAGACAGGAATAGATTCATTGCCCACATTCCCTGAAGGTCACCATAGAGAAAGCACACTGACTGTAGCCATTAGCAGACAGGGAGAAAGGACAACACATATAGTTCATCCCCTGTCTGCATGCCAGGTTGAGGGATAGATTTATATAATTGTATAATAGTAAGTGTTTTTGTATTTGCATAGTTGGCACTTTCCAAAGTCTATGGTCCAGATGACCCCAATAGAATTATTATTTTTGAACTCCAGGATATTTTCTTTGTAGGTTAAGTGCAAAAGAGCCTTCCTTCACCGTCCCAACAAAAGCATGGCAACCTTTTATGTTTTTATTGTAAAAATAGTGATCCATGAAATTGAACTTCTAGCACTGAGTTCTGATATATTAGATATATCTATTCACATTTCACTTTGCTCCCATTTACTCTATTATTGTTTTTCATGTTTGCACTGTTTGAGTGTGGAAGCAATCATAGCCAGCAACCAGAAAATATTTTTTTAAATAATAGAACCTGGCGTATGCATGCAGATCAAATCTTGTGTCATGTGTGCACATTCATATCTGTAAAATGGCCTCAAAGTAAAAAGATAGGATCAAGGATTCCCAGCTGGTGTGTTAGGGACCAAAAGTGTAACTTAGGGGGATTGATGTTAATGTTCAGCGTAAATGAAGGCTAACTATGGTGAAACAGAATATAAGTGTTCTTTAATGGTGGTTAAAGTAAACATTATGCTATTAGGTTATTACACATTTTTCCTCAAGTACAAGAAAAAAATGATATTGTTTCTTTTCAAATCCTGGCTTGCTTTGCAGTAGACTAGAACTGCTTCAGGGCATCCAGAGTCCAGTCCAATAAATGCACAAACTTGACAAGTTAACAGTCCAATTAAAAGTAATACTTCAAAGCCTTGACATATTTTCAACTTGGTCTGCCCAGGGAGAGGCAGCGACTCAGAGGCCGACGCTCCTGGCAAGAGACCAGATGTACGCAAGGATGACATGCTGGCCCGGCGCACCGCTAGCAGTGAAACACGAAGCTCTGTTCCTTTTAACCAATTCCTTCCAAACCGAGGGAACGCCACCGGATACATCCCGTGTACGCGACGGAAACAGCACACAGAGGAGGGAGAGCAGCGGAGGTAAAATGTCACAAGATTAAGTATTAATCAAGAATAAGTATAAAAATCTAAGCCAAAAACACAAACGGTAAGTAGCTATATTCTGATTGGTTTGCAACAATTGTTCCCAGTCAAACTTATCTAGACCAAGGCAAAAAAGCTGGACCTCACTTCAGAACACACAAGTCTGTCACATGGGCTCCTGAAAACAATCACATTCTGGAGGAGGAAACAGAGACCAAGGAAGCACTGGAGCAAAAAAAGATCCAAAAACTGCAAAAGGCAGGAATTAAGGTGTTGCCCGCTGCCGTTCGCTATAGCAGGTCAGAAAGAACTGGCATGGAGCTGCTGTTGTGGTTTTCTCAGTTGTGGGCTTGTACACTAAAAATGCTCGTGGCAATCACTGGAGAATTGGTTGTGGTCTGCTCCATTCACACTCGTGCTGTTGTTGAGAACATGTGGTTTTGGCGAGCACATATGGTTACGGTATTTTGGTTTTTAGATGGGTTGGCATTTTGTTGTACTGGTGTGGGTGTTAAAGGCTTCAGTGTGTAAAGTGGCATGAAGTTTGATTTTTAATATTTAAAGTTACTTAAAGTTATGTTTTGTGCCTGAGCTGCAAAAAGTTACTCTCTTGATTAAAATATTTTTAAATGACATAACAATAACCCAATCAAAAGCACAGAGTGTAGAAAAACTGAGCACGGTTTGAAGAGAAGTATCATGTTTCAGAATGTTTCTGTAACAATTACAGTCGTGGATTTCTTCTACATTTTAAAATAGACTTAACTTGACTAATAATAGTTTCTCAACAAACTGTCCACACAGGGCTTCCATTCCATTCCATAGGTGCTCCTAATTTGTATAAAATCAGTACTTAAAGTTATTGTTCTCCAAACCTCACACTGCACCTTTAAGTAATTCAGAATTATTCCCAAACTGTCAGTTTTACAATAATTTGTTTGCATTGCTTACTGGTTGAAGGATGGCCACAAGAATGTTCCAAATGTAATTTTAACATTGTGATTTTGATTCTATGTATTTTGGCCCAAATGCTTATACACTAACTAATAATCGTGTCTACTGAAATAACAGCTGTATGTATGACAGAGGACTTGCTGTTCATTGTTTGTGTTGTAAAAATTGTTGAGCGACCATGTTTGGACTGGTGTGTAAAATAATCCCGATTTGAGGCTCACAGATGAACACTGGAATGCAATCTAATCCACTAATCCCTATTTACGAGGGCCAAGTCTGGTCTGTGCACGTCACCGCTCCAGCTGCATGAATGTTCAAAACGTCACAATCCAATCAAACCATCTCTGACCCCAGCCCTGTCACCAATGAGGAACAAGAAGTAGTGAGGTCACCATCGCCCACCATCATCCTGCGTCGAGATAACGACTTTTTGAGCTCTCAGAAGGCAGCCTGGGATTCCTCTTCGGACGGGGAGGAGGCGGAGGCGCAGAAGATGCCCGATGTGCGTAAGGATGACTTGGCGTCTAGAAGGGCTGCACGTGGCCCCGCTGCTCCCAAAGTGCATCAGTTTCTCCCCGCTCCTGTCTGTAGTAACAGGGACATGGAGCGCTGGGAGGGCATCAGAAAGGCCTCACAGCAGACACTGCAGGAGAAGGAGAACAGGTTAGCTTAATGCATGACACCCTTTTTTAGGATTCTCACTCTTCTCCTTTTTCCCATAGGGTTGCACAAGATAAGTGACTTTTATGCCAACACAGAGCAATTATTATCATTTTGAATGGTCAACAATTAGTCCATTTTAAATGTGGTCTTGAAGCTGGTACATATTGTGGCTTGACAGATATAGTTCCTAAATATTAAAGCAAAGTCATTGTTATACAGTATTTAATTCCATTGAGTTTGTGGAGAAAGAATCCCATGTCCTTTCTGGGGTACTGTAGGTGCTTACACATTTTACAAAAGTCGTATTGCAATCTGCCATTGCCAAACATATTGCACCATTTAAATAAATAAAACTGGTGTATCATATGTTATAAATTAATTTCTAATTTTCAATGTAATTATTCTTTGCATTGCTCACATTTTTATCATTGTTTATCTAATAAGGTGCAACCCTACTTTTAACACACCTCTATTCTTTCCTATTTCCCTCCTTTCTCTTTCTTTGGTTGCCGTGACCACCTTTAACATGTTGCGTGCTGTGTGACCCCACTGTACCTACGCATGATTGGCCAGTGACAAGGAAGTGATCCCTGACATCATTACTCGCAGGGACAACCCTTTCCTAAAGCCCGGCCAAGAGGAGGATGAGGAGGAAGCCGAAGAAGAAGATGTTAAATCCATGCCTAATAAACAGAAGGACGACCTGGCTCTGAGGCGGGCTCAGAGCAGGCCCCTCCCACAACGGGACGGACCAATGAGCTTTGTCTCTGCGTCTATGAGCCAGGCCGATATGCAGAAATGGGAGAGGCTCAAGATGTCTGACCCCAGGTGTCCCATCACACCAAATACATCTATATACATAACACTGGTTTGTGAATGACTGTGTGCTGTTGAAACTCATGGGTGATGTGCCTATACTTATCATTGTCCAATGCAGCAAAATTTAACAAATGATCAATATTTTTTGTCCTTAATGTTATACTTCTTCGCCTCTCTTCTGCAATATTACTTTCACAACCCCTTAATGGCTGAGAGCTCAAGAGAAAGGGATATAATATACAACTAGTTTGTACCTCTTTAGCTTAAGTCTTATGAAATCTCTGCTTCTCAGACTCACCACACACTGTATATTGATTTATATGTACCATGGCAGCTCAGGAATGTGAGCTATTTTCATCTTTTAATCACCCCCGACTGTGACATAGTCGCCACAGTACATGTTGTAAGCCCTACCCCTGAGATATTTTGGATTATACAAGATTATTCACATAAAACACCCACAGATTTATTGTAAAAAAAACAATTAGAGCAGGGGTCCACATCCAGATTGTGATGTTGCGCGATGGCCACACTTCAGGTAATAATTTTAACAATGTGAAATAGATTTGGAAATAGATTTGTTAGCGACATATTGCATTGTTATGATACATTTGGTAAATCAATCTCCACAGACTAAGCAGTACAGCAACAAGAAGCACCCGGTTAGCGCTGATGCTATCATGACTTATTAGCCAACAAAACAACAGCAGGGTAACCATTACATGTATTTTTTTACTTAAGAAATGCAGCGGCCAGATTATATTGTGTTTTGATATTAGCCAAGAGCTGGACAGCAGGCGGAGGCGGGCAACAAATGTCCCACAGGCTGCCAGTTTCAGAGCCCTGGGTTTTGTGTTAAATAGTACAATACAGTAATTATTCAAGTTTCACTTTACATAATGTTTTGACAGTGCTGTCTAGAATAGACACTTTCTCAGTAGGATTTACTGGCAGATAAGTATAGGATTTGTTGACTAGTTGTAGCCCAACCTTTGAGGGAATCTCATTTTATTGGATCATGACTAAGCTTACCAACAGTCTGAATCTTCTCACCCAAATATATGAATATGCTTCATATGTATTGATGACATATTGAGGTTTCGATGCATATTTATTATTTACCCTCTTGATTTCTCAACTTAATTTTATTTTAACTCTATAATGTCATCATCTCATCATTTCATTTGTATGTCTTTATCCCTTTCCCACTTGTTTATTCTCCTCATTATTGCGCCCTTCAGTCCTCTCCAGTCTCCATTGAAACAGAGCAGGGAATTGGCCAGTGTGTGAGAGTCTATGTGTGTGTGTCCAAAGAGGGGTTACTGTTGGCTGTTGGCACTGCTCAGCTTTTGTATTTCGCTCTGTGCTGATGTCATTAGATAGGATAAAGAGCTGTTTTGTGCTCCCAGAGGAGTTACCAAGCAAGCAGCTACCTAGAATAGAGAATTGTCTGTAGCTGTAGACTCTGTGTGCGTGTGTGTGTGTGTGTGAATGCACTGGTGAAGTGAAGTACATAACCACATACAGCGTCCTCTTTTGTCCAGTCATCCTTTCCATCTTAAGCTTCATTGTCTCTTATTTTGTGTGATGATTTTTTTTCCATCCCTTTGACGTGTGTGTATGTTTACATCTGTGTGTGCGTCCTTTTGTGCGACTGTATCTAGTGAGGATAGCCCGGTGTGTCAGGCCTGTCTCGAGAAAAATTATAGAGGCTCATTCACTGGATCTGCAAAGGCTGCACGGGGTCAGGGCAAAGTGGTGACCTTTGGGGGCGTGACTGAGATCGAGCAGCCAGTAGACACAAGCGAAGGGGACGAGACGGAGTTGCTAAGACGACTCCTGTCCAAAGCAACAGTAACCATGCCGACCATTGGCCTGGGCTCCCGGCTTTCAGAGCGGGAACGCAGGTATGGACAGGGCCAAAGACAAGATGCGGCTGGCTCAAGTCTTAAAGCTGCTTTTTAGTTAGAGCTGCAAGAAAAAGTGCATTCCATTGACGCAATTTGAGAGTCCCCCTCCATTCAACATTTATTCTATACATTCTCTGGATTTAAAAAAAAATGAGAGACAAGTTTGAACTAGAGGGGTTCCAGACCCACCTCACTTTGTTAGGAGAGAGATGGGCCTGGATGGCAAGGCTAGCATTTCACAAACATTTGATTGTGGAAATTGACTTGAATTAAAAAACACTGACTTTTTTTTTCATTTTACTTTATTATTATTATTTTACCATGTATTGTCTCTTTCTGTGGCTGGAGGGGAACCTGTGCACTGTGCTGCTTGTAACCATAATGTATAACACTGTAGGCATATTAAATAATAATTAAGGCACAGATTTTTGCATCGTGCTGATTAGATTGTAATCAGGTCAGCGGCTCATGCATGTTCACTGCACAGGACTGCATTCAACACTGATATTAATGCTTATGCCTCAAAACCAGCTAAGAATAATACATGCTAGAGACGCTTGATAGAAGCATTTGCTTTATGCTGTTATTTGTTTACTTCACATAAGTTAAGGAATTGTATCAACATTTGCTTTACATAAGAAACACAGCTTGGTACAAAACATAAGACATAGATGTTGAGATGAACCATTAATGTGGTTAAGTATTATATGTTGTACCTTTAGAGACAAACCTTCACTTCAGCCAATACAAGAGCCAGCTTATGTTTGGTTTGGCAGGACAGATGATTTTCATGGTGTATTTGTTATGAGATAGCAGACATACATCAGTTTATATTGCATGTACTAGTGTGGTTGGGTTTACAATTTTGTGTGAATTGTCTTGCCGTCATCTGTTATACTGCATCTTTCTCTCTTAACATGGTTTTGTTTTTTTAATTGATTACCAATATACTATTTCATCCTCAGTGAATATCTCTCCAAAGGAGTGCCTGTAACCACCCACTGCCTGCTGTTTGCATGTCCCTGCTGATGTTTTGCATACACAGATTCTCCCTTTGTGTTTGCAGCTGTTAGACTTTACATATCTCTATCCCAGCCTTGCAGCTTTGGCCGACCTCAACCAAAGCGCGCTCCAAACTTTCTCTGAGGTCACTCCTACCCCCGCAGAGGTGGACGCCCGCCTCGCCCTTTATATGAAGAGGACTGAGGAGGAGGAGAACGACGAGGAGGAGGAAGAGGAGAGAATCCCCGATCTGGAGAAGGATGACATGATGGCACGGAGGACAGGAGTTTTCCATAAACAAAGCAGATCCTCAGCCAGTCACAGCAGGTTCCTGCCTATGCCCGGCTCCAAAAACGACACTACAGACGGCAACGACCACTTTCCATGGAACAAAAAGGAAGCAGACGGGAGCAGGAATGTGAGGTGGGCTTGTGTGAAATGACTTCTAATGGTTCTGCAGAAGACACTAACACGCTTGGGTTTGTATCCTCCGTGTCTCGCTTCAATTAAGGTTTGTTTTTTAGAATGGAGCACACCAGAACCACCGAACCAGAAACATTGCAACCTTTCTCCGAGATTGTCAAAGGAACCACTTACAATGATCAAAATGATGAAGAGGAGAGTGAAGAGTCAGTACCTAACCCTGGGAAAGATGACATGATGTCTCGGAGAACATTTCAGAAAGCCAATGGAGGCAAAACAAGTCAAGGAGTTAACCAGTTCTTGCCTGTGCCCGGATCGGTCAAGTATAATGTTGCTCCAAAACAGAGTCGACTTAAAATCTCTGAAAAAATCACCAATGAAAGGTACCTTCTCTGAGCATGACGATTGGGTTGTGTATCAGTGCACTCAGTTACTAAATCAATGAAGACTAAGGCTATATTGTTGGCCTAACTAACATGGCGGTTCTGACTTGATGTAACCAGCATGTCTGAGTGGTTACAGCCGGACACTTGATGTGGTTTTCACTGGTAGTATTTCTAAATGAAAGGACTTGTCTGTTCCCATTTGTGGCACTGGTCAATTATCCAGCTTTGTTGCTCATAAAAGGGGGTTTGAAGTCTGCGTGGGGTCTAACCTTGGATTTGTCTGGCATGACTTGAGTTGATCAGTTGGTCTGTGCAAGATTAAGAGAGTGTGGAGCAGTTGGCTAGTATTGTTGAAGTAAATCTCTAGTGCATCATATGAGAGTCAAATGTATTTGTTCATAGCAAAAAACATATTATTATTATATTTATGCCACAAATAAACACATAATACATAGGCTTATTTTGGGATAGTCAAATTTGATAAAAATAACAATCTTTTTTTACAAATAAAGTATTCAATAAATTATGTAGAATGGAATAATATATAGAATATGAAATGCTTATGTGCTGCAGTTTGGATTTACACTATAATCTTGGCCTTGTCGTTGACTTCTCAGCAGCATCATCACCATGGCAGCAGAAACTCATGCCCCGCCTTCTAAGCCCCAAACCAGGAAGTGTGCTTTGTTGAGGGATAATAGGCTGGTTGCTGAGGCGAAGGATGATAGGAAAACTACCGTAGCCCAGGCAGCCCCTAACACTTGTGCCCCAGAAGTCAGTGAACCCCAACCCTCTCCAGCTCTTAGGCCTCTGCCCACTGCTGCTGCTGCCCCCCAGGCCTGTAGAAAGGAGGCAGAGTGGGTCAAATGCAATGCTGAGGAGTGGGGAGAGGAAATGGGCTCACAACCACTAAAGAAACCCTTCTGGCTGGAGGGCGATGAGCTACCTCCGATGATGTGAGACACCTGTTGAATTTATCTGCATGGCCTGTAGTACCTGTTGTAAAATGAATGGTTGCCTTTGACTGGTACAATGTAATTCATAATGGCTCCCTTGAGAAATGTGTCATAATTCATAACAAGCTGTTTGCCGTTGCCGCAGGTGTTTTCCGTTCATTCACACTGTTGTGCTGTTGTTATAGGACGAGTCGGCGGGTTGCTTTTATTTCTGAGGAGGACACCGAGTAAGTCTCCTGCGCCTGGAAGATATCTGCATGAAAAGCTTATTTACGTCTTGTGCATGTTTGCTGTCAAGTGTTCTGTCTAAAATGTTTACTTTATGGCAGCTCTTCTCAAGATGCTAACACCAAGCTTCTAATCATTTGATTTTCATATAAAGAGTTAGTTTGGATTTTCTTTACATAAAAAATAACACAACAACGAATAAATAAAACCGCTTGCATTGCCAATAATCAATTGGAAAAGAAAGAGAAAAATATTACTTTACTTCTCTAGAATGTCAAGCTAACCCTTTCAAGACAGTGCTTTTACATTGTTTAGCATTTTTTGCTAATCTTGATCGCTAAAAACACTGATCAGGCATAACATTATAAATACCTGACCCAGTTGTCTAGTCATCACAATTTGGCTCTCGTCAAACTCAAATGCATGCACAATTTTCCTGCTTTGAGGACAAAATTGTTGCTGCCTAATATATTCCAAAAGAGATTATGTGTTATTCACTTCACCTGTCATAATGTTATGCCTGATCTGAATATAAAAGTCTGCAGTTTTAATAACCATAACTAACATTTATTGCTTTTTATATTAATTTGCACTGCTGCTTTTTCCTTTTGCCGGTCGACTAATCCCACTTTGCTTTGGAGACGGGTTGAGAGAATAAAAGGCAAACATTTGAATGATTTATTTGTTTGTTTTTCTGTTGTCTAGGAGTGCGAGTATGAGTGACATCCTTAATGAAGACGAGGTGGGACACTTACCACACATCAGCCCATCTCGATACGAACACATGCAAGAGCAGTACAACAGCTTCAAGGAGGACGAGAACGAATGGCAAGACGTAAGGAAACAATATTTCATACAGAATGTTTTATATATCTTTAAACAGTACGTCATTCAATTGAACTGTTTTGTGAGACAGGACCTGGCTCGGTGGAAGAATCGGCGACGTAGTGCATCTCAGGAGCTGATTAAAAAAGAGGAAGAGAGGAAGAGGATTGAGAAGAAGATGAAGGAAGAGAATGATAAACGGAAAAGCATCAAAACCTACAAAGAGATAGTGGAGGAGAAGTAAGCATTTAATACATTATACTATTTCCTAATAGAAAAACAGGCATTAAATCTGACATAAACACATCTGTCACAGGGAAAACTATATGTAGTTCTTTGATATGTAAATCTAGCTATATGGAATACATGAATAATGTAATTAAATTAAATTAAATTCAATTTAATTTATATAGCCCTATATCACAACAAAGTTGACTCAGATGGCTTCACAGAAAGAGATGTATTTAAACAATAAACAAGGTCATTGCAAACAACAAACAAAGTTAATAGACAATCAATAAACACATAAACAAAAGGACTGTCCCAGGACGTCCCCTGTCCTTAGACCCTCCATCGCGGTCAGGAACCACATGATAGAGGGATCCACTCCCAGGACGGACAGGCTATAGATGTGTCCAGGACTGATGGATGAGGTCCTTATGCAAAGAGAGCTTAATGTGTGTGTGTCTGCGGATAAAGGGG